>JADRCD010226278.1:17392-32853 GCA_019843815.1 Montemys delectorum
GGGGCATCATCTCTAATTTCCAAGGCAGTTTACTTTTTATCCTTATGGAGATTACTAAGGACACATTCCTTCATAACAGGACAAGATAAAAACACAAGCAGCTTCCAGAGTGACTTGCATGATTAATATCCGGTCCAACTTTTTAACTACATCTAAAGCTACAATTATAGAATATTTTTATATTGGTGCATAAAAAATCCTGTGATTTATGAGGTCTGTTGTAAGTGAAAGGTATAAATCCCTTCCAGACATTGCATACACTTTATATTATGTCCTTCTCTCCACATTTCCCTTATTCTAGTAAGAAAGCAAATAACATTCCTGTCTTCTTCCTAAGTGTAAGGTTCAATTACTTGTCTTATTTTGATATCATATCACGATCAAATACATCATTATAATAATTATGAGGCATCATTTGTCATGTTTCACATGATGGTTTGGTAGTTGGATCACATCTTTTGGCATGTCTGTGGTTTTCATTGGCTAGGTGCCCCTGTGTTAAATAACGTATCAATTTTATTTCTAATAGGTGATTCAAGCACAAACAAGCATCTACAAATCTGTTCAGTATATTGTTTAATTCAATCAAACCCTTCAGAAAATTGCAGATAAAATGATGAGAGTGCCTGGTATAACACAGTTACCAAAGTGGATGGTTATACAGACCCCTTTGTTGGGAAGACAGAGTGCTAATCATTATAGTAGAGACCGTTTACAGTCGCTAATTATGCACTTTGGCTCAGCAGCATTAACAGGTTGTGGGCTGGGAGGAGGACATGTCATTGCTGGTCTTTTGTTCTATATTCATGATGTTCTTGAATAACTGGAAACAGCTTCATAGTAACACAGCAAACACATGGTGGGGTTTATTATAAGCCATTCACAGTTTTGCATTAGATATACAAATATACCCTCAAAAATGGATTTCAGTTCAACAATAGGGACATAATCTGGCTAAGGAAAAGAAAATGGTATTGCTAAAGCCGTTGCTTCTAGAGTTGGATTGCATTGAAACTTAGAAGTGGGATGGGAGCATACCTGTTACTAATTAGCAAAAATTTGTTTTTGTAGTGTTAGCATAGACAGCTAAAAATAAATTATTGGATTATCTAAACAGTAGAGATATTTTTCAATATAGGTGGGAGAGTGACTATAGCTAAGTCATATTCAGATCTGTATGCATCTAAGTCTAAACAACTCAGCTATCCAATAATAATCATTAAATATCATTAAACTTCTTCAATGTATAATTAATTAATATTTATTACAAAATATAGTCTTGGAAGTTATTTGAAACTAAAAGTTCCTTTTATTCAAGGAAGTTAGAAATTGATGGAAATAAAGGATACAGAGAAGACAAGGGCTATAGCAACTTAAACAATGGTTAAAAACTGTAATCATATTAAATACAGATAACAATGAAATCACTACAAGCAGAGGATATTAGAATGTTACATACATAAAATATATACTGTCTTTAAAAACAAGCCATAAAAATAAGCAATTTAATAAAGTGTTAGAAAGATATGCATATACTGAAGTTACATGAATTTTATGATTTCTGCAAAAATTGTACTAACTTTTGAAGAAGTCAACATCAGCACAAAAATTATGCAGAAAAATGAGGGTGACTAATGACAATGTTGCAGTCAATTTTGTAGATCTGCATGGTAATTCCAATATGCTTTCAAATCAAAAAAGCATGAGACTACATGAAACACCCCCCCAAAAAAACTTAACCAGATATTATCAAACATTTTCTTTAACCCAAAATACTACACATTCTTCAGAATTAAAATAGAACTTTAACATTGGTTCACATAGTGGTCAGAACATAAATTTTAATAAAGTTTAAAGAATAGAAGCATCACAAGTTTTATTCACTAAATACAATTAAATTACTAGAAAAGTCAACACTAGGGAAATATCCAGAAAATACTAAATATTTACCCAACCCCCAGAACTACCAACAATAAGAGAAATTCTGGAGGAAGTGGGGATCTGTCAGAGCTAAAAAGAATACTGAGGGTCAGAAGAAACAAAGAAATGTGAATGCCAAACGGGACAGAAATGGGGCTATTTAGTAAAATTGATAGTGATGTCTATATGAAACAGAGTCTTAACAACCCATCGATTTTCATTCATGATAATCTGACAAGAAGGGAAATGGGTGATCAGCATGTAAAACTTTCCCTGTTCTTAACAATTGTTTTCTCAACAGCTTCTAAGGATGAAGTTCAATTAAAAACTTCAAAAGGCAATCTCACAATATCTGATACAGACTGTGTGACAAAAAAGATTATTTCTGAATATAATAATATATATGTATGTATACATATATGCTAATTAATATAAATTATGTAAAACTTTCTTAACATTGGCCTATAACATTTATTTGGTACAACAAATTTATTGTGAGAGTTGCTTTTAAAATTTGTGCCACTTTGAAGTTAATAAAATTAAATATATTTAATTTTGTTCAGATTATGTTTTGAAAACTGTAACACTCATTCACAAGAGCTTTAGCACATTTCTTTTTTTTAAACTTTTATTGCATTATGATGAGAAAAGTTACATGATTTCAATTTATCTGAATTTGTTAACATTTAAAAACATATTTTAAGTAAATAGAATTAAATCACATTCTTGTTTCCATTTTGTACCCCCACTCCTCCCAGAGACCCCCTTCAATACCTACAATATCTTTTTTGTTATATTCCTTAAAATTTATAAAATATTATAACAATACAAATAAGTACTATAAAAGTTGTTTGATATAAAACAACACTCAATTTAACAGTCTTAAGTAGATGCTCGTCTACAGCAATAGTGAAAATACATTTTTCTCAATATAAATTTTAAATAACTCCAAATATATTAACTGTATACTTCAAAATAATACATCACTACTGGTATTTTCCTAAATGAACATAAATATATAAAGTCTTTTTGTTTGTTTTGTATTTAGTAGAGTTTAATATCTTGGCTCTTACTGTGGTACAAGCCCAAAATAAGAACAATTTTTAGACATTAGATTTCATTGTAATAAGGCAATAGTTCAATGACCCTCACATCACCAAAGGATTTTACCTCCATTGTAGCTAAATTGAGAGTTAATAGTTCTGTTGTGCCAAGAAATGAATTGTAGGCTTGATTTTTGGATACAGACTTCCTGCTATAGTCAAAGCTATTTGACTTGAGTGAGTGACTTTATTCTCAGCCCACAGAGAACAGGTTACATTCATTTAAGAAATGGTGTAGGAATTAAGATGGTGTCTTAGTCAGGGTTTCAATTCTTGCACAAACATAATGACCAAGAAGCAAGTTGGGGAGGAAAGGGTTTATTCAGCTTACTTTTACATGGCTGTTGATCACCAGAGGAAGTCAGGACTGGAACTCAAGCAGGTCAGGAAGCAGGAGCTGACGCAGAGGCCATAGAGAGATGTTCCTTATTGGCTTGTTTCTCCTGGCTTGTTCAGCCTCATCTTCCAGCCCAGAGATGGCACCACCCAAAAGGGGCCCTACCCCCTTGATTACTAATTGAGAAAATGCCCCACAACTTGGTCTCATGGAGGCACTTCCCCAACTGAAACTCCCTTCTCTGTGATAAATGCAGCCTGTGTCTAGTTGACACACAAAACTAGACAGTACAGATGGTCTATCCATAAAGTCATTCACCAACTGATTCAATGAACAATGATTCTGCTTGGAGGGTGGCAAGGATATAGGGTGAGGGTAAGAATTTGGTTCATTAGCTGTGATAATTTGTAAAAGCATTCATCTTACAGAAAGAGTAACTTATAAAGTCCTCTTCTTCAAACTTGATACAAGAGTTACAAAGTTCAGATAAAGCATTCAGTCTCACTCTTTCTCATTCTCTTACAAGCAACCTCCCTAGTTAATGATCTATGTTTCTTAGGGTTGTATAACTACTTTTGAAATATGTAAGCTGTTCTGAAAACCATAGTATAGTGTGAAGACATGAAATAAACAATACTACAAATAGAGAAGCTGAGATAGGAGAAGCAAGATTTCAAGACCCTTATGTTGCACACAGCAAGACACTGTCACAAACAAGCTGAAAGTGTATATGGATTGTACAATGTTGGACCTATTTCTCCAATTACCAAATTAGAGAGACCATTGGATGGCAACCAACAAATTTCTAATTCCTCATATCATTGGATTTCAAACGATTAGGATATGTTGGTAATATTAATTTTCTTATTAATATATTAAGAAAAAGTAATTGTCACTTCCTGTTGTTTTTGTTGTAAGAGGTGGAATTAGGTTTGTGTGGCTTTGTTGAAAGATTACCTTCTTGCTTCTTCTAGGGTGTAGTTTTGTGCCTTATGTTGATGTTTTCCATGTATTATCCTTTGTAGGGCTGGATTTGTGGAAAGATATTGTGTAAATTTGACTTTTCATGGAATATCTTCTTTTCTCCATCTATGGTAATTGAGAATTTTGCTGGGTACAGTAGCTTGGGATGGAATTTGTGTTTTTGTAGGGTCTGTATGAGATCTGCCCAGGATCTTCTACCTTTCATAGTCTCTGGTGATAAGTTTGGTTTAATTCTGATAGGCCTGCCTTTTTATGTTACTTGACCTTTTTCCCTTACTGCTTTTAAAAATTCTTTCTTTGTTTAGTGCATTTGGTGTTTTTATTATTATGTGACAGGAGGAATTTCTTTTCTGGTCCAGTCTATTTGGAGTTCTGTAGGCTTCTTGTATGTTCATGGGCATCTCTTTCTTTAGGATAGGGACGTTTTCTTCTATAATTTTGTTGAAGATATTTGCTGGCCCATTACATTGGGAATCTTCATTCTCTTCTATACCTATTATCCTTAAGTTTGGTCTTCTCATTGAGTCCTGGATTTCCTGGATATTTTGGGTTAGGAACTTTTTGGTTTTTGCATTTTCTTTGACTGTTGTGTCAATGTTTTCTATGGTGTCTTCTGTCACTGAGATTCTCTCTTCTATCTCTTGTATTCTGTTGGTGATGTTTACATCTATAATTCCTCGTTTCTTTCCTAGGTTTTGCATCTCCAGGGTTGTCTCTCTTTCTGTTTTCTTTATCGTTTCTATTTCCATTTTTAGACTCTGGATGGTTTTGCTCATTTCCTTCGTCTGTTTGATTGTGTTTTCCTGAAGATCTTTAAGTGATTTTTGTGTTTCCTCTTGAAGGGATTCTAGCTGTTTACCTGTGTTCTCTTGTATTTCTTTGAGGGTGCTATTTATATCTTTCTTAAAGTCCTATATCATCAACATGAAAAGTGATTTTATATCTGAATCTTGCTTTTTCCGGTGTAATGGTGTGTCCAGGATTTGCTGTGGTGGGAGAATTAGGTTCTGATGATGCCAAGTGACCTTGGTTTGTGTTTTTTTTTTTTTTATGCTTGCCCCCCGCCCTTGCTAAATCTGACTGGAGCCTGTCCTTCTTGTGATCTGGGTTGTGTTAGAACTCCTCAGAGTCAAGCTGTGTCTGTGATCCTGTTATTCTGGGATCCTGTGATCCTGGGCTTGTTAGCACATTTCTTAATAGCCTGACTAATGATATTTTGTTAGTCTAAAGTAACCATGAAACTAACATACATTTTTGTTCACATTTTGTTAGAATAAAATTTTCAAAAATAGCATAGCACACTAGTATATTGAAAATATCTACTAGATTCACATATATCTTTCTAGAATTCTTACATTACATTTATAAAGAGTAAATCTAATTTCAGAATAAAATTTTTATATAAAAATTATATAAAACATTTTTATAAAATATTGAGAAAATTATTAAATGGCTTATCTGGGCACATGGTTTTTGTTGAGCGGAAAGTACAGTATCCATTGATAACCTTTCTGTTAGCAGAATCCTGCAGCAGATCAAATAGCATGAGTCAAGGAGATTTTTATGTATGATACCTCTGCTCTGTCCTTTCTTCTTATGAAACAACCAGAATATAATAATGGGATCTCAGTCCCCCTTAATAATGGAGATTAAATTTCAATGCATAAATCCTTAGGGGACATACTCAGAATATATTAAATGCTAACTCTAGCAGTCCATGAAAAATTCTTTAACACAATTTAGTGCATAATGAAAAGAATTTCTTCAAATATATTTTACCCAATTTTATGAAAATAATTAATGCCCATAAAGCCATATAAACCATCATTCAACAAGCCATATAAGTCAAAGCAATTCAACAATTGCTGTAGGTATTTGACCCTAACTTATTGGCCCCCTTATAGACAAAGCCATCATCAGTCATTGTGAGAAATTCATTACATTTCTCTAGGAAGTGTACATTTTCATTGTAGCAGTGACAAACCAACTGGGGCTATCATCACAACTTTGGCCATGGTGTGAATAAGACATCATAAAGAGGTACGATCAACTATTTTATCTATCTACCTCTGGAATGATCACAATTCTATACATTGGGTTTATCTTAAACACAACTAATACTGCTGACTTGGAAGACTAAATACACCTACATGTTTTCTTTACTTTGAAGTCACCCTGCTAGATTTAATCTGCCATTTGCTTTTCTACAAATAGAAGAGAAAACTGTGGAATTCTAACTGATTGGATGTGAACAAAAGTAGAAGTACTTAAGATACCTGAAAGTAGGACATACAAAAGCTTTACTTCATAGTACTTTATAATCTTCTTTTCCATGCTCCAAATCAACAGAGAAGATAACAACAGATGGAAAGTGGACCAAGTTTCTGACTCGATGTCAGAATAAATAATATTGTTATACCTGTGGACCCTCATTGCTTACTAATTATTTGTACTACTTTGCTATTATTAACACAATCATAGCCATAAAAATAGAGTATTACTACGGATAGATACATGGATAGATAGATGTTAGAGATAGATAGATAGATAGATAGATAGATAGATAGATAGCTTGTCAATAGATTGTAAATAGCAAACAGGTCAAATATAATGTATGTGCATATATACAATGATTAACAAAATCAATAAGCCTAGAAAATAATTTTAACTCATGACTGTCTTCAGATGATGAACAATTCATGGAATGGTTAGGCTATAATGAGTAGTAGACAAGACACTGTTTCCTCGAGAGGAAAATCAAGATCTTCCTACAGACAGGATCTTCATCATACCAGCCAAGTCAGCGTCTGTCACAGGAAGAAATGAGCACCGCACCATTTGACACTTTCAAATGACTGTGTCTCATGAGTATGTGTGTGTGTGTGTGTGTGTGTGTGTGTGTGTGTGTGTGTGTGTGTGTGATATTGGAAATAAATTCTGGAAATTAATGAACTAACTCATTACTAGTATAAACTTGTTTCAATTAATATCTCAGTACCTTTCATGGATTATCTTCCTATGAGTTATTGGATAGAGAATCCACACAAACTCCAAAACAAGCTAAGGCCATCACCGTTGCTCTTGGTTGCCCATCAGAAGTACTAGATACTAATATCTTATTGATGAAGCCACTAGACACTTTGGTTAGAGAACACAGACACAGACACACACACACACACACACACACACACACACACACACACAAACGCACATAAAAGAAATCAGTCTTGAATTGACAAGGAAACTCTTGCCACTGGGTAGCTTTCATAGTGCTTCAAATTTCTATGACAGTTTTTTGTGCAGAAAAGATATTAAAGGATTTATCTGGATGTAAAAACTATATTTTCTAAGTTAACTTTTACTCACCAGATATAATTATTGTCTTGAAGGCTTACTGCTGAATAAGATTAGCCTTTCTAGTTCTTTGTGAACTCTGGCTGGCTGGTTCAACTCAGCTGTTTTGATTCAAAACTCCTCTCCAGTCTGAATCTGGTTTCTCTCAGTGTCTGACTGACATGCTCTCTGGTTGGTTTGAAGCTAACTTCAGCAAGTTGTTCTACCTTTCTGTCTTCATCTGTGACCTGTCTCTATAAACCTGTCCTGATTAAAATACCTCCTCTCATTCTCTCTCTCTCTCTCTCTCTCTCTCTCTCTCTCTCTCTCTCTCTCTGTGTGTGTGTGTGTGTGTATGTGTGTGTGTGTGTCTCTCCTCCTGCTGCTGGTGCTGCTTATACAGGGAAATGAAGTACTGCCTTAGATTATATTTGAGGCCTGTGATACAGAATGAAATTCATGACACAGTTCGACTTGCCAAGGCTGGTAAAATCATGAGCTCAAGGGAATAATCTGTTAGTGTTGTTGTTGTTGTTCTTATTGTTGTCTTCCCTAAATAGTCATGTTGTCATGATGTTTTCTAAATATTTATATTTGTAGATTTGTGCTCCAACCAACCTTCATAAAAGAAGCATCTCATTGAAGGAAGAAATTATCAATGCAGACAATTGCTATTTAATGTCCAGAGAATAGAAGACTGTTAATTCTGAACTAGAGTTGTGACAATCAAATGATCATGCCTAAAAGATATTAAGAACTCTGTAGAGGACAGGGTGAAACACATATTATAGTGTGAAGATGGAGAACAGGGCTGTGAAGTAATTTCCTATAGACTGGACAAGGCTACTGCACACTGGAACTCACAGCGGCTATAGCCACCAACATAAAACACAAGCCAGTTAGAAATTTCAGTTAGGAATGGATGGAGAATGGGCTCCAGAGGCATTACCCCCAGTTGAGGAGGTATTGGCAGTTAGTGGCTACTTAAAGAAGGTGATTCACATTTTTCTAGAGGTGTGCTTTTTCTCCATCCCCTAGTAGATGATCTGAAAGCCACATGCACATAGGTAGCACTAAGCAGAGTCAGTGATTTAAATATTGGAGAAAAAGTTATAAAAGGATGACATGAAGGGGAGATGGAGATGTGATGGGAGTTTCTGGGAGAAATTGGAGTTGGAAAAGGAGGCATGAATATTATCAAGATATATGGCATACATAGATGAAATTTTTGGAAACTAAAAAAAATTAATAAATGAATCTTTGTGAAATCATTTTCTGAGAAATCTTCAAGATAGGATTTATCCAAATAATCATTTGTTTTTGTTTAGTTATTTATTTTTATTTAATATGCATATGCGTTTTGCCTGCATGCATGTCTGTGTGAGGGGTGTGAGGGTGTCAGATCCTCTGGAACTAGAATTATAGACAGTTGTAGCCACTATGTGGATTTGGGGGATTGAACCCACGTCCTCTGGAAAAGCAGCCAGTGCTCTTAACCACTGAGCTAGCTTTCCTCACATATTCATTTGTAATAAGGATATTGTCAACCATAAAAAGTAAAAAAGAAATGATGCACATAGAAAAGGAGGCTATCTTTGAAAACATGATAGGAAGGTTAAAAGCTAGGACCAGAAGTTCACATCTTTCAATTCAGTTCTGTTTGAAGTATCTAGAATAATTCAGTCCATAGACACAAAAGACAAGTGAATGCAGACTGGTAAGTGCTACAAAGGAGTCCAGCGGGGAGTGACTATAGTAATAGGTGAGGATTCCATTTTGTAGAGAAGAAATCTAAAAACTGAGATAATGCAGATTGCTGCAGAATCAGAATATGACATTCCTTTCAATTCCACTGTTTACACTGTTGAATTCTACATCTGTGAATTTTACTCTAGTACAAAAGTTGTTGAATATACAAATATAAGACAGACCAGAATGAAATACCTTTTAGGGTCTCAGGAATGAGAGTTTTCAAGCCTGTTCATCATGAAACAAGCAACTGAAAAATGTGAATAATTTACCTATCCTGTTACTCTTTTACTTGTCATCCTGCTTATATGATCTATATTCCTTTAAAACAGAATCCACTAAGCTTACTGCACTCTTTGATGCCTTGTACACATTACCACTAGTCTTGGGGTGATAGTTAATGTGATAAGCAGTAATTATTTTCATATTCCAACACTTAGGCACAGTACATGCTACATATCATAAGCAACAGAAACTCATTGATGATAAATCATCTACCTTGCATGAAACATAACTCACAAGATCTGCTTCTAAAGCTGATCAGACTCATTCTACATTCAATTTTATTCACAGATATATTCATTTTTCTTCATAAGCATTTGGAGTCTGTAGAATAAATCTTAAATGGCTGGCAATTTTGTAGGGGTATATTGTTTTAAATGAATTCATTGAGTTGTTCCTGTGATGCTTAGGATATGCTTATTTTATATCTCATCATCAAGATGGGAAGACCTCCCCCCAATGCATGGGGAAGGGGGTGCATGCACATGCACACTCACACACACACACACACACACACACACACACACACACACACAATTTTCTTGTGTAGTTCAGAAGAAGAGACAGGGAAGAACTGAACATCCTATAACTAAATGAGATGCTCTAAAGCACTATCTATTCTGAACCCAATGAAAGTTTAGGTTAATTTTATTCAACCCACTACATATTTGTATAGCACCTATGGTACATTTCATCCCCTCAGCTCAATTTTTATGAAACAGAAATTTCAAAAGTAAATAAGATACATTTTGATAGCAAAGATTTCCAACAAAAATGTAGCTTTCAGACACCTTCAGCTGTTTTAAGAATTTTGTAACTCCTATGAAATATTAATCACTTAGGGTTTATATATTTCAAAATGACTTATTCTTTACTGCCCTGCTTTCATTGGTACACTTTTGCTTCCATTTCTGCTATATTTTCCACTTGTCTATATAAGACTGACTTTAATATCAGGGATGCATCCCATGACAGCCTACATTGCTTTGCTTGTATTCCTCATTTTGTGGCAAAATACTCAATAAAAACAACTTATGAAACTAGGGTTTTTTTTTGTTTGTTTTTAGTTACTCATAGTTTAAGGGTACATCCCATCCAGGTAGCAAAGACATGGAGGAAGGAGCTTCATGGTGGTAATAGCTAGCCATGTCACATCCACAGCCAGGGAACAAACAACCATGAATGCTAGTACTTACGTGGCTTGCTCCTTTTGTATATGACCCTGTTCCATGGAATGGAGCCACTGACATTTAGAATTGATCTTCCAACTTCAATTAACTCACTAGGAACAACCTTTAGGCATTACAGAGGTTGGTCTCTTTTGTTTTTGTCACCATGCCAATAGATATTACCTACTATGTGGTTGAAATTTCATCAGGGTGTCTGGGTGTTTTCTGAAGTTCTCCTAAGAAAAGGATTTATACCACCTTGTATTCAAGATATCACGCAGTCTGTGAACCGAAATTGTTCACTATGTAAGTTCTATTCTAAGATGCATCATCCTTTCAGCATCTAAATTATTGATTGTTATTTCAGAAATTTTGATAGCATAACTCTTCTGTCAAAAATTCGATATTTGTTCAAATCCCAATGCATGTGGTTCTCAACTTCTTCGAGAAGTTTCTTCACCTCTTTAAATGTAAGATAGCACGTGTCTCGGTGTAAGTGTGCACTGTGTTTACCTGTGTCTTCTAAGTGCACATATCTGACCTGCTTTGCCAGTGATGTTTCTAATTTTATCTCCTTGGTATTCTTTTATGATCTCCAAGATCTAGTTTCTTGTCATTTAGGTTTACCTTTAAATAAGTCAATGCCAACAGTTGTAGAAAATAGCAGTGCACCAAGAAAAGACACTGTAGAAATGCCTGGAAGAAGGGTTCTGTGTGCCTATTGGTCAGCTTCATTTCTTGGATAGTCCTTTACTTTCAACCCTACAGAGCTTACAATAATTATTCCAGCTGAGCATGTAGACCATAATGATATATATCAGAGAGCAGCCCTCCTGTTCTATAAGATCATACAACTAGAAAATTATGGTTTGGGGGTTTCTGCTTAGCCTAGTAGAATGGAAAAATGGCTAAAAACAGCCTTCCTAGTTTTGACTGTAGAGTTTTTCATTTATTACTTGGTGGGATATGAGAATGTCATAAGCCCCCAGTGTTAGCTTCTTCTGTCTCAACTGGGGCCATGATAGCAAAGGATTGATTCATTTTTAGATAAGTTTCTAACTGGTTACTGACTCTAGGAACATCTGAGAATTGAGTATGTTCCTTAATTTCCACTCTGTGCTTTCAAAGGTCTTGCATGTCAGTTAACTTCTGACTCTGGCTGCCCTTCCTACATACACAATGACTTTTTAAGATAAAAACAGACATTTTATCATGTCCCTGCCTGAGCGCACAAATAATGCAGAACTCAAGATATAGTCATGTTCAAAGTCATGAGGCAAGATTTTGAAGGGAGAAAATATTCAGTGGAGTTAAACTAATGATCAAATATAAAACCCTTACCTCGGGGGTTTAAAAACATTTTCCATAAAGGGCAATGAATGAATATTTAGGGTTGATAGGCCATAGACTCTTTATTGCAATGTCAGAACTTTGCCCTTGAACCATAAAGCAGCCAAGGAAAATAGATGTGAGAACATAGTTATTTTCTAAGAAAATTTCTAAGACTATGACATTTGCATAGTACATATTTTTGCATCTCATATACACAGTGAGTATTGTTCCAATGTGTGTAATGCCAAAGCCATTCTCTGCATGTAAGCTGTGCAAGGCAGAGGCTGTGTCAGTGGTATGGGGACTGTTTTCTGATCTCAGATTTAGACAAAGAAGCTCAAATTATAAATTTTTATGCTCTGTTTTATTCCTGGAGGTCACTGTATTACTGGTTATTTAAACATGTTTCTAAAGGTTTCATTCCCTGATCCTGGGATGTAAGTATGGCTTATTTCTGAAATATAATAGAAGAAAGAAGAGAGATGAAGAAGTGTGAGAACAGAAAAGAAAACAACAGTTCAAATTAAATAAAGGCAAATATCAAACTGTTTTCTTAGCACAACAATAAGGAAAGAGGAGAAGCATAAACTCTGCTTTTTCCAAGCTAACGGCCTCAGTCATGATACCACAAGTCAGTGTGAACTATGAAACACTACACAAAATATGAGACAGTGACATGCTAAAGATTTGTCTTCGCCTCTTCTGGCACCAATAATTCCCTCTAGGAAAAAAAAACATTTGAGAAGAGAAGCAAGAAATTGCCCTTCTGACACAGCACACATTTTCTGAGAACACCTGGCAAGAGTGAATATCATCCTGTAATCCTGTAACTCAGTTCCTTTGAAATAAGTCATAGTCTTCCATGCTGTAGAAACCCCAAGAGCAGGGGCAATGAAGATGTGAACACTATGGTTTAGGGTTTGGTGCAAGATTACAGAAAGCATTGCCTCTGTGCTTTGTTTTTGATTTTCCCCAGTCTTCAACAAATGGTGGTAGAGTCAATATTCATTAATAATATCAATGTTCTAGCCAATTGCTGCCCGAGTTTCTATACCTAAGAGTTAATTCAATTGCTCTGAGTTACAAGTCCTAGAAGGTTCAATCAGGATAAATACTAAAGTATGAAGATAAATACTCAAATGAAATGATCAAAAGTTAAAGGAAAAGTTTGTGATTAGGCCAATGATGAGAATAAAGCTTGAAAGCTGATGTTTTTATGGCTCTACCCACAGGAGAGTATTTGTAACAAAATATCCCCATTTCAGCAAGAAAGGCACACTGTCTTTGCTGATCCAACTGCTTGCTGTATCCATATACTCCATATTAAATCTACTACCAGCTGAAGTTTGGGTCCAGTGTGTCTTTCATCAATTTGAAAGCCCAATCAAAGCTCAATTCCAAGGAAGAAAAGTATTCACATTATTAAACTTACTGACTGTTGTGGTTTTTATTTAGAAAGTGAATTCATTTGGAGAAACAAAACTATAGGAAGATACTGCCATTAAAATACCAGTCAGCATTCTGAGCAGTACACTAATCTCAGTGATCTCCTTTCAAAGACCCTGGTATGGAAAGAAAGATAGTGTGAGCTCACAGTGTACAGGGAACAAGCCTTTCAAATATGAGCTTTGCCATTTGACAAAGGTCAACAAAACCACCAATGTATTATGTGGATCATATGTGAACTTGTAATTGTGCACCCAGATGTTGCTTCAGGTCTGATGTCTTTCTCACCAGAACCTGTTAACACTAGTCTAAATAGGAGAAATCATTAGGATATTCCTAGTGGAGCTACATTCTACAAAACCAGGAAGTACTGAAAAACTGTGTTAAGAAAGTATCAGAATGGGTTGAAAAACTAAATGTATTATGTTGTGATGGAGAAGATCTTAAAACAGGAAATAATATTGGATAAAAGTTAGGGCTGGAACAATTCTGGGTCAGAGCTTTTGACTGTGGGATGGCAAAGCGATCCCTCCACTTGATGTGGACTCTACAAGTTCCCTCTCCCCACTGTATGGCATTTCATTTAAGGTTTCTCCCTTTGAGTCCCGAGAGTCTCTCATCTCCCAGGTCTCTGGTGCATTCTAGAGGGTCCTCCCACCTCCTACCTTCAGTGGTTGCCTGTTTCCATTTTTTTCTGCTGGCCCTCATGGCTTCAGTCATGTTTCCCCACCACCACAATACCTGATCATGCTCCACTTTTCCACTCCCTGTTCCCTCTCCTAACACAAATACTTCCCTTTTTTTCTGCCTCCCATGATCACTTTCTTCTCCCTCCATAGTTGGATTGGGCCCTTCGGCTTGTTAACCTTATTGAGCTCAATGGATTGTATCCTGGGTATTCTGTACATTTTACGGTAATATTCATGTATCAGTGAGTACATAGCATGCATATCCTTTTGTGTCTGAGTTACCTCACTCAGGATAATATTTTCTAGTTCTATCCATTTGTCTGCAAAACTCAGGACGTCCTCATTCTTAATAGCTGAGTAGTATTCCATTGTGGAAATGAACCACATTTTCTGTATCCATTCTTCTGTCATGGAACATCTGGGTTGTTTCCAGTTTCTGACTATCAGAAACAAGGCCACTATGAACATAGTGGAACACATGCCCATGTGGCATGGTAGGGCATCTTTTGAATATATTCCCAAGAGTGGCATATCTAGGTCTTCAGGTAGATCTATTTCCAATTTTCTGAGGAGCCTCCAGACTGATTTCCAGAGTGGTTGCACCAGTTTGCAATCCCACCAGCAATGGGGGAGTGTTTGTCTTTCTCCACATCCTCAGCAGCATCTGCTGTCACCTGAGGTTTGATCTTAGCCATTCACATTGGTGTGAGGTTGTTTTGATTCCTGATCACTAAGGACTTTGAACATTTCTTTAAGTGCTTCTCAGCCATTCAAGATGCCTCGTTTGTGAATACTTCATCTAAAAGAATTGCAGGAACAAAAATTGAGAAGAACCTGAGGGAAAGGAGGTCCAGTGACAGGCCCAAATTAGAGTCCAGCTCAAGAGGAGGTTCTAAGCCCTGACACTATTACTGATGCTATGGTGTGCTTACAGGCAGGAGCCTCACGTGACTGCCCTCTGAGAGGCACAACAAGCAGCTGAAAGAGACTGATGCAGATACTTACATCTAACCAATGGACTGAAGTCAGGACTCCTGTAGATAAATTAGGGAAAGTCTAGAAGGAGCTTTTGGGGAGGAGGGACCCCATAGGAAGACTAGCAGTATTAACTAACCTG
>JADRCD010226281.1:0-15415 GCA_019843815.1 Montemys delectorum
TGAAGCTCCTGTGATTCAAACAATCACGGCTGAGAACACATCTTCACAACCCTTCCCCCACCTGTAAGAGACTCTATTGCCAACTCCCGGTTTGCATCTGTATTTATCAAGACTGGGGACATTTCTCTTTAAACACCAGGGTCTCACTATGCAGTCTGGTTGGCCTGGAGCTCCCAGGGTACTAGAGCTCCCAGTGGAGACCAGGCTAGCCTCCCTTACCCTCACAGAGACGTTGGGATTAATGGCGTGCCACCGCACTCCTGCCCTAGGCTGGGGGCTTTAAAAAAAAAACAGAGGTTCTGATTCAGTAATCCGTGGGATCCGGAAATGGGTGTTATCAAGATCCCTGGATGTAGAAATGACAACAGGAACAGCCGCCCCGCCCCCCCCCCGGGGCCCCAACCGGCTGAGGAAACCCCTAGTTCAGAGACTCCCCGCCCTCTCCCCACTGCACCCCCAACAGAGTTGAAGCAATTGAGAACACCGCCAGGAAGTATCCAGAACCAATTTCCGCAGTGCTTTCTCCCCTGTGCTGCGGAGACAACGCTTCAAAAGCTCAGACTCTAAAGAGCACCAGACACCCTCCCCGCTGCGGTGCCGCAGAGCTCCGGGGCTGCAGCAGGGCCGACCAGCTCCGAGCTGCTCCGAATCCTTAGGCAGCCTCATTTAGATATCTGCATACATTTGCATACTGAGCTCCAGCGCCGCCCATCCCCCGCCCCCCAGCTCCACCTCCGGAGCGTGTCAGAGGAAAATAAAACTCATATATTCACAAAGCCTGCTGAGACGTAGTCGAAGCTCAACTCCCCGCTGCGCTGTGACTTTGATACACCTGAAGGGGCTGCGGGGGCGGAAAGACTCGGGAGAATGGTGCAGGAAGGCCTGGCAAGAGCGGATCCCTCCCGCTCCTGCGGATAGACCATGCAGAATTTATCTAGTGGGAAAACTAATAAGTGGGAGCACTAATAAGATGGGGAGGTGGAGGCTGCCCCTTTTCAGGGCCAGGCCGAGGTTCCTAGCTTAGAGACCGACCATCCAGAAGGTTCTCCCAGCAACAGTCCTGGGCAACAGGTGGAGGCCAGTTAGATAACGGACCCGCTGGTGGCTGGGATCTGGCAGACCTGGACTTGAACTGTGTGACCTTGAGTTAATAACTTACTCTCCACGCACGAACTTGAGTTTTTTCATCCTTAAAAAAAAAAAAAAATGAGGCCTGGCTAGATGCTCTGGCAGTAATCTCTTGCCTTCACGCTTGATGACCAGAGTTCAGACAAATCAATCCCCAGGCCCACAAAGTGAAAGGACAAACCTGACTCTTTTTTCCCCCTTGAGATGCTGTCTTTGTGGAACCCTGGCCATCCTGGAGCTCATAAAAGATCAGCCAGCCTCTGCTTCCCAAGTGCTAGAATTAAAGGCATGTGCCATGCCCACCTCCACCACTCGACTTTCCTACCCTCCGCCCACTCCCCCCACTCCACCCCACAGAGAAGTGACTTATTGTAAATTGCTTCTGAACTCCACGTGTGTGTTGTCAGGGGCTCCCCATACATACCTGTCCAGTAAAATACAGGGTGTGTGTATGTGTGTGTGTGTGTGTGTGTTCTAACTTTGTGGTGAGAGGAATCATGCCTTCACCAGGCAGATCCTTCTGAAGCTGGGAAGGAGCTGTTAATGCTCGAGTTATAAAAAGTGCCTTCAAAACTAAAAACTGAATGATGGCTCTTGCCTAGAAATCTCAGCACTGGGGAAGCTGGTGCAAGAAGGATGGGTTGATCCTATGAATTCAAACCACCTAGAGTAACTAACGTAGTGGGACCTCCTGCTCCAAAATCAAATGAGCAAAGCCAGGTACGTTTCATAACAACACCATTTCTTTTGACGGTAGGTATCTCACTAGTTTGTGGGTCAGGAGTTTGGATAGAAGGCACAGAGCCAGCTTGGTGACACTGCTCTGCCACATTGAGTAGGCACAATGAGGTTTCACTTACATTTCCGGACGTGCTAACCGTGCTTTTATAGTTCTATTGTATGATGCCTACACATCTAAGCTTCTAGGCCTAGACTGGGGACGGCTCCTCCCAGAATGAGCTGGCTCCCAGAGAGAACAACTCGAGCACCCTGTGAATAAACATGCAAGCTGACCCAGACAATCCCTGCCTCTTAAACCTCCTACCTCCTCTTCTACCTCCTCCTGCAGCTCAGGATCCTAGTTTAGTCCAAGTCTTCTGTGCCCAGGCATTAGGTGATGGGGCTAACTGGAGACCAGACTTCAGTGGAATTATTCAAACCAGTCTGCCCTGGGCTGCAGTGTAGCTCAATGGTTAGAGTGTATGCCCAAGGCTGTGGGTTCGATCCTCAGGGCTGTCTCCTCTTCCTCACGTCCCCCATCCCACCCAACATACACACACACACAAACACACACACACACACGCCACAGCCACTGTGGTGGTTCGCTCCTGTAGTTCCAGCACTCAGGAAGCCGAGACAGGAGGATTGCCAAGAATGTTTTAACCCAAGGAACTATAAATAGCAATCTCTTTTTCCCCTCTTTCTTTATTTTTTTATTTTATTATTTATTTACTTATTTTAAAAGATATGGTCTGTCTCACTGTGCAGCCCTGGCTAGCCTGTAACTCTCTAGGTAGACTAGGCTGGCCTAAGAGATTTCTAAGAGATCTGTCTGCTTCTGCTTCCTGGGATTAAAGGTGGAAGCCACCACACCCAACAACCACACTCAATAAAACAAACTCTCTTCAGTTGGCCTCACCATTCCTGTTAAAACCAAAGTCCTCGGTTCATATGTGAGACTCTGTGGGGTATTTGTTGTTGTTTGTTTGTTTAGGGGGGTTGTTGGGTTTTTTGTTGTTGTTGTTTTTTTGAGACAGGGTTTCTCTGTATAGTTCTGATGTCCTGGAATTCACTCTATAGACCAGTCTGGCCTCTGAACTTGGGAATCCATGCCTCTCTGCCTCTGCCTCTGCCTCCTGAGTGCAGGGATTAAAGACACGTGCCACCACCACCCAGCTGTGAGAAAGGGCAGCATGAGGCTGGGCTTTCATGGACGTACCCCCTCTTTCCAGCATTTGAGGGGCTTTCCACAGGCTCTCAGTAGGTCCCTGGTCCCAGGCAAAAGCTTCCAGTTTCCTTAAACCCCGGGCCTAGGCTGGCACAGGGCCACTTCCGCTCTAGTCCTTTGACTAAGGCAGTCACAAGGGTTAAGAAGTAGATAGCCTGTTTCTTCAGGGATAGAGAATTCGAGAGCAGTGATTCTCAGCCTCCCTAACACTGTGACCCTTGGATACAGTTTCCCATGTTGTGATGACCCCCAGCCATCAAATCATTTCTGTTGCTACTAAACTGTAATTTGGCTACTGCTGAGAATTATAAAGTAAATATCTGATAGTCAACTCCTAGGAAAGGATCATTCAGCGCTTACAGGGGGTGTGACCTGCCAGTTCAGAACCATGGTCCTAGAGCCTTCAACTATCTTTGATCTTCCAGGGCAGGAGAGGCAGCTTCCGAGTGGACACCTCCCTAGTGTTTCTAGGATGCAGACATCTGACCAGACTAAGTGCCATAGGATGCTTCCTCCCAGAGTGCTCCATCCTGGAATACACTATATTCCACTATATTCTCACACTGAATCCTCCTGAGCTGTCTAGGGGCATGTTACAACCTGTCACGCTCTCTGGTGACCAGTGTACTGGAGTCTTGGCTCATTGGCCAGGTCTGGCCCCTGACCTTCAGATCGATGCCAGGAGCCTCTGGAAACCTTTCCATTACAGTCTTACTTGCTTGAGCTAACTGAAACAGATCTGATGAGTGCAGCTGAGGGTCTCAACTGAAACAAGGACTGTTCTCTTCCTCCTGCTCGACACAAGTGTCTGGCATTAGGTACCCCAGGCTCACTTCCTCCAGCCTCTAGAGCATCTCCTGAAGTGCCCCACCCCCCATGTTTGCCATGCGACCTGGTCCCTCAGAGCACTTCCTCATTCTGTAGCTTCCCAAACCCTCTGTGTCTTATCCCACAGGTCTCTCCCCTCTTCCTGTCCCTCCAATAATCAGCATCCTGAGCAATCCTCTTACACCATCCCCTTAGAATCTGTGCATTCACGGGGTTGTAACCAAACCCCACAGGCTGAGAGACTTAAACAGCAGAAAGGTCATTTTTCACAATCCTAAAGGGGGAAACATCTAAGATGAAGGCGCTCACTGGTGGTGGCTTCTCTGGAACCTCCGGTCTGGTTTCCGGGTGGCTTCTCTTTCTGTGTCTTCTTCGAATGCTTTTCCTCTGTGCATGTGCTCTCATTTCCTCTTCTTAAGGACATCAGTCATAGTGGATTAGTGACTGGCCTACTGACCCATTTCAACTTAATTACCTCTCTGAAGACCCTATCTCCGAATGCAATCCATTTGAAGGTGCTGAGGGTGAAGTGCCCAACGTATGAATGCAGAGGGTGCTCAAGTTAACTTACGACACCCTCCCTCCTCTCCTCCCCAGCTTCTCCCTGAGCTTCAGGCCTTCCCTCTGTCCTGTTTCTGGTGGAGCTCTGCCCCTGTACACTCGGCACCCATATTCCCAGGTTCACGCCCTTGGTCAGTGATTCCGGGCAGTGTCCAGAGAGCTTCCATAGCTCCCTAGTGTCTCCAGAATAAACGCCAGACTCTGTAGGCTGCCATCCAAGCTTTGCAGGGTCTGGCTCCACCCTGCTTTTCCAGTCACGATCACAGATAGGGGAAGAGAGGGAAAGGCCCTGCCCTCGTTAGACTAGCCTTCCCCTTCAAAGGGCAGCTTACAGACCCACAGTAACATTGTTGTCTTGGACTCTGTCAGAAATGCAGAAGCCCAGGCTAACCCCCTGCCCAGAGCTCCTGCTCAGAATTGGCTTTACCTGCAGGAGGCCCCTAGGGGGTTGGGGGAGCTGGGATGATGCAGGGGTCTGGGGATGTAACTTAGTGTTAGCGTGCTTGGCTAGCACATGTGAGGCGGGGGTTTAGGTTCCTGAAGGGAATCACTAATTCCAGGAGTTGAGAAGCACTAATAAAAACCAACATGGAGGGGCTGGCAAGATGGCTCAGCATGTAAGAGCACACTGACTGCTCTTCCAAAGGTCTTGAGTTCAAATCCCAGCAACCACATGGTGGCTCACAACCACCCGTAATGAGATCTGACACCCTCTTCTGGTGTGTCTGAAGACAGCTACAGTGTACTTATGTATAATAATAAATAAATATTTTTTTAAAAAACCCAACATGGATAATTTCCTACGAGGCCCTTAAGAATTCAAACTTGGCCCAGTGATGGTGGTGGTTCACACCTTTGATCCCAGCACTCTGGAGGCAGAGGCAGGTGGATCTCTGAATTCCAGGCCAGCCTGGTCTACAGAGTGAGTTCTCAGACAGCTAAGTCTACACCTAGGAACCCTGTCTTGAAGAAAAAAAAAATAACAACAGTACAAAAAAGACAACAAAAAGCTCAGTTACAGGCATAAACTAATGAATGAGTGGCTGAGACGGGCCACCACTGACAACATTCACCGAGCTCAGCCCAGTACTAGGCAGGATGCTAGTACAGAGAGTGGAAGGACCTCTGAGCTTTGTCCTAGAGCTTAAAACCAGGAAGAGAGACAGAGAAGGCAATGGACTAATACACCCAGCTACAAGCCAGGGGCTCCCACCTGCCAGCACTCTAACCCCCTCCCCACCAACGCCCCCCCCCCCCCCCCCCGCCAGCACACACAGAGACCCCAGCTGCTGGTCACTGGCACTCCACTCCTTCCTGTGTGCCTTCCCACTCCTCCCTCACCCTCCCGATTTGCCCAGCTGTTTGATTCATTTCTTAGATTTCAGCTGAGTCAGCATTCTTCCGGGAAAATCCCGCTGACCACCCAATCTGGGAAGGGGATCTCTTCCCCGCTCCCATGACTCCCCTAAACCCACCACTTCCCTTATTGTGGCACTTTTTTTTTTCCATAATTCAGAGTGAATTTCCTGTTTGTCTCTCTATCAGCACCACCCAGATAGAAGCTGTGTTTGCTGTGTTCATGGCGTTTCCAGGTATTTCTTAAATTAAGAAACATAGCAGTTACAGCCGTCTACTCCTTTATTATATCTCTTTATCTGTTTAGAGTGAGCGTGTGAGTGTCCCAGTGCCCACACACCACAGTACATGCATGGAGGCCAGATGACAACCCTCAGAAGTCAGCTTCCGCCTCCAGCACGTGGCTCCTGGAAGCTGGTCAGGTTGAGCTTTGGTGCCGGAGCCCTTGCCACTAAGCTGTCTTGACGGCATCCTTTTTCTTTAGGTCATCTGATATGCCAGGTACCCTAAGATTTTTATTTAATAACTCCTTTAATCCTCATGGCTCTCCAGTGACCTGGGTACTGTTACCCAGTACATTTTCCCCCACTCCCCCATTTCCCAGAGGTAGAAACAGAGGCATAAAAAAGTTAGGTAAGCTGCCCAAGGTCATACAGCTAATAAATGGCAGAGTGAGATTCAAACCCAAGTGCCCATGGGAAGAGGACGTGGTGAACTCTGTGAGAAGTCAGAGGTTAGGGAAGTCTTCCTCAGGAGCAACACCTTCAGTGGGTTTTGAGGACTAAATAGGAGTTTGCTGCATGGAAAAGGAGCAGGGATGTCTAACCTTGGCAATCTCCAATCTTAGTTCACCTGCCATCGGCACAGCCTTCCTTCCCCGAAGGGCGAAGGAGAAGCAGCTGGCCACACCCCAGACACTGGCAGCCCAGACTCAGACATGGCAACCGCCTCAGGGCAAAATGAATACCCTATCCGGTTTCAGCCTGAGTCACCTGGGAGCAGGGCAGGACGGGGCAAGGGTGCAGATCCTGAGGTAAGAGGTGCAGCACCCTCTAGCCCTAGGGGTCAGGCTTACTCAAAGGTGAACCTCCTTTTTCCAGGGCATTCCTCCTCTCCCAGGGGCACCTTCAGGCAGGTGTGAGTCCACAGCTGACCTGGAGTCCTGAGGAACACCAACCATGTCCGATGTCCTGTGGCTCTGCAGTTACTGCCCCTCAAGCTGTCTTTTGGCTTGACCCTAGGATTTGGGGAGTGCCTACCCCTCCTCTTGAAGCTGGATCAAAGGGAGCCCCTATGCTGTGTATAAATCAGTCTGGGATGAGAGGTCACCCACTACCTTTGCCTTCCCAGGACTCTTAACACAATACAGCTCGACCTCCCTGACTTGCCACAGGAAAGGCCAAGACTGTGAGGGAGGACAGCTTCTTCTAAGTACCAGCAAGCCTGGACAGCCCTGAGTGGAGTTGTTTCAAGTGAGCCCCGTCCGGCCATACCATAGTTCTCTAAGGTGGCTCAGCGGCGGCGTCTCTCTCTGTCTCATCTGTCTGGGCATTGAACGGGTAATCCCCAAACTCCCCCGCCTCTTCCCTCTTCCCTCTGAAAACTTCCTCTGTCTGCTGTTTGCTTATGCTAAGGATTGAGCTCAGGGCCTCAGGCATACTGGACAGAGCTTTGGTCAATGAGCTCTAGCATCTCTCTCTCTCTTTCTGACACATACACACCCACACCACCACACAAACACATTCACACACACACCACACACAAACACACACACACACCACACACATACACATACATTCACACACACATACATTCATACACACACCACACACACATACATACACACACATACCACAGAAGACACACACACACTCACACACCACACACACACATACCTTCACACACACACATACTCACACACCACACAGATACACACCATACACAGACACACACACATACACTCACACACACACATACCACACACATACATTCATACACACGCACATACCACACACACACACATATACAGACAGACACACACATACATACATTCACACACACACACACACACCACAGAAGACACACACACACACTCACACACCACACACACACACATTCTCACACAGACACACATATACACACCACACAGACGCACACATACATTCACATACATACACCACACACAGACACACACACACTCACACACCACACACACACACACACACACCACAGACACACACACACTCACACACCACACACACATATACAGACAGATACCTGTACAGACACATACACACACATATATACATTCACACACACACACAGACACACACACGCACACAGGTCCCCTGTAGCATGTAGCACAGGCTGGTCTCCAACTCGCTGTGCAGATGAAAATAAGCTCACACTCCTGACCCTTAGGCCTCCATCTTCTCTGTACCAGGAATTCCAGGGATTTCTACCACCCCAGGCTCTCTGGGATCCATTTTTTTCAAAGGCGCTCTCTAAATTGCCTGGCTGGCCTTAAAGTCCTTATGTAACACAGACGGGCCTTGAACTTGCAACCTTTCCTGCCTCACTCTGCTGAGTAGCTGGGATGACTGCCATAAGCCACAGGCCAGGCCTCAGAAAAACCTTTACCAAGCTCTTTCCGACTATGAGGCACAGAGCCAGGCCCCTGACCTCAGAGGATAATAAACAGATGGACGGCTCTCATACAGTCACAGACATTTAGTGTCCTCTGTCATAGCCACTGCAGAGACCACATCCGTTTTGTTTATCCCTTAGGAGGTGCTCAGTAAATCCGAATGGAGCCCCAAGGAAGGAGTGGCAGAAAAGAGAGAGGAGCCACAGATGCTGTGGGGCCTTCCCTTACCCTCCCTTCTTCCAGAACAAAGCACCCCCTCTTGGAAGAAGCCCAGGGAACCAGGATACAGACAGCTCTGTCCCTACCAGCACTCCCAGCTGTGTGTTCAGAATGAGCAAGCTAGCTGGGGTGCAGTGGGTGCTGCCCCATGAGATCCAGGGGTCGTCTCAGTTTACATTGAAATGAAGTAAAATTAGAAGTGAGGCCAGTTTTAGTGTGATCGGACACATTTCAAGTGTTCAGAAGTCAACAGCGAGAGTCCAGAAACCTCACAGATGGCTGAGTATTTGCATCTGGACAGTGCAGCTAAGCCACATACACAGCAACAGCCAGATGTTGAATCCAGGACCAACAAAAGACTGTGAGGGGTATCCAGACAGCAGGGTGGTATATTCCTTGTCATGGTTATTTGAAATTGCCAACTTGACACAACCTAGATAGAACAAACGGGCTAGCTCAGGTTGACCTGTGGGCATGTCAGATTACATTCATCAGTGTGGCAAGATCCAGCCTAAAAGTGGGCTGTGCCATCCCTTGAGGCTGGGTCCTGAGCTGGCTGAAAAGGAGACTGTGGGCTGAGCACCGGCGAGCACTTATCTGTCACCCATTCATTGCTCTCTGCTCTTGGCTGGACAGGCTGCGACCTGATGCTTCAAAGCCCCAGCTGCCTTGATTTCCCCACGGTGATGAACTGGAACCTGGAATTGTGAGCCGAATGTTCCCTTCCTTCCTGGCATTGCCTTGGTTTGCTTTGAGGCAGGTTCTCACCACAGATAGTTTAGAATTCCTATGTAGACCAGGCTGGCCTTGATAGTTTAGAACTCCTATGTAGACCAGGCTGGCCTTGATAGTTTAGAACTCCTATTATGACCAGGCTGGCCTTGATAGCTTAGAACTCCTATGTAGACCAGGCTGGCCTTGATAGTTTAGAACTCCTATACAGACCAGGCTGGCCTTGATCTCAGGGACCCACCTGCCTCTGTCTCCTAGAGTTCTAGGAGCAAGGGAATTCAACACTATGCTCAACTCCAATATGAAATTCTTCACTGGGATCTGGGTTTAAGTGGCTGGGGGTGGGGGAGGGAGGTGGCACATGCTTTTAATCCTAGCACTCGGGAGGCAGAGACAGTGAGATTTCTGAGTTCAAGGTCAACCTGGCCTACAGACTGAGTTCCAAGACAGCCAGGGCTACACAGAAACCCTGTCGTGGGAAAAACAAACAAACAAAACTAGGTTGTGGGGGCTAAGAAACATCCTTCCTATTGAGGAAAATGGGAGGAAGACGTCACTGTGGGGTCTCAATACAGACTTAGTCTTCCATTGGCTATGTACTAGTCTACCCTTGCTTTTTTGGAAACTTAGGGTAGAGAATTTATCAGTGAAATGAGTGAATGTCTACCACCAACTCCTTGCTATAAATAAATAAATGTGTGTGCGCGCATGTGTGTTTGTGTGTGTACATGTATATGATTTGGGTGTAATGACACATACCTTTAATCTCAGCACTCTCTGAGTGGTGAGAAGCAGGCAGTCTTTGTGAGTTTGAGGCTAGCCTGGTCTACAGAGTGAAGTTCCAGGACAATCAAAGCTACACAGAGAAACCCTGTCTCAAAATCAAGACTAACAACAATGAAAGTAAATGTATGTAAATACTAAGAGAGAGAAAGGGGATCGAGCAGCACAGGGCTGGGCATTCATAGCTGTGCGGAGGTGAAAGCCACAAGTGCCCACTGAACTGTTTCTTCGTGAGGCAAAAACTTG
This sequence comes from Montemys delectorum, assembly GCA_019843815.1. Lineage (NCBI taxonomy): Eukaryota > Metazoa > Chordata > Mammalia > Rodentia > Muridae > Montemys > Montemys delectorum. The sequence continues at coordinate 10,449 of JADRCD010226281.1, forward strand.
AAAGGAAATCAAGTCATGGTAGTGTTGACTCACCTGCCAAACAGGGTGTGAGGAAGTCTCCTGGGACTGTATGACATCTGTTGTTGTCGTTGTCATTATTTTGCTGCCACCACCGCCGCCGCCACCGCCGCCGCCACCGCCGCCGCCACTGCCATCGTCGTTGTCACCGTCGTCATCAATTATTTTGCCACTTCTGGAGACTGACCTTTACCTTAGGAATATTGATCAATTGCTCTACTACTGAGCTACCCCCTCCTCAGCAGAAGGTCCGCTTTCTTTCTGTGGGATTTCCACAGGTTAGTTCCCGAGGAAGGTTGTGGGCTGGTAGACTGTTATTTACCTTATTTCTGCCCTGCCCAGTTCCCGCCTCTGTGTTCAGAGGGATGCCAGCCTCCGACTTGTGAATGGGACTGGCCACATTTGGCAAAAGAGATTATACTTGGTTAGGCTGAACCCTAAATTCAAGGACTGTGTTTATGTAAGTTCTTTTCTTTACCTGCGGCCATCTTGCCAGCTCCAGGGCCCATCCCTTTAAGCCACCGAGTTCATGGTGCTTAGCTACAGCAGCATCAGGGAGTTACCACAGCTATGTTCAATTAACACTGAGCACAGGGCCTATGGAGAGAGGGCTGAGTACAGTGCCTACAGAGAGAGAGGGCTGAGTACAGGGCCTACAGAGAGAGGGCTGAGTACAGGGCCTACAGAGAGAGAGGGCTGAGCACAGGGCCTATGGAGAGAGGGCTGAGTACAGGGCCTACAGAGAGAGAGGGCTGAGCACAGGGCCTACAGAGAGAGAGGGCTGAGCACAGGGCCTACAGAGAGAGAGGGCTGAACATGGGACCTACTGAGAAAGAGCTTGTGCACATTTCTCCGTATATGAGCCTAAAAAACAAAAACAATACACTACAAAAACAGAATGACCTGCTGCTAGCAACACATCTTAGTATTCTATTGCTATGAAGAGACACTACAACCACGGCAACTCTTAGAAAGCATTTCATTGCAGCTTCAGAGGTCCAGTCCATTATCCTCATGGTGGGGAGAGCGAAGGCAGACAGCCATGGTGCTGGAGAAGTAGCTGTGTTTTACATCCAGATCCGCAGTCAGCAGAAAGAAACAGAGATCTTGGACTAGGCATAGGCTTTTAAAACCTCAAAGCCCATTCCTGGGAACACAATTCCTTTCAAATAGTGCCATTCCCCGGGGGCCAGGCATTCAATTCTACAAGTCTATGGGGGCCGTTCTCTTTCAAACCATCATGTAATATTATTTACACTTTTCCAGAGAGAGTGTAAAAGATCTCTAAGTACAGAATAAAAGTGTGCCCTCGCAAGGGAATTTAGCACTGTTGCCTTTCCTGTTTGTTGCTGAGAACCCACAATAGTTTCTCGGCACAAAGAAGATCCATCCTCAAGCTTGAGGTAGACAGCTGAAAGACACAACCTCCGGGGCAGTCACCAAGCCGGACGAAAAGTCCAGAAGCAGGCTGAGTGCACCTGGGCGTTTGGTACATGCTGAAGGCAGAGGGGACTACAGGTTATGGTGGTAAGCCAGCTAGCTGGCCAGTCCCTTGAAAGAAATAAAGTTACATCTTCCTTGTTCCAGTTACCTCAACGTGAAGCCTTATTTTGGGGAAAGACCTCTAGAGAGAAGTATGAATTGTTTTTCTTTTATAATCTTGAGGTAGGAACTGCTTTTAAGCCCCACTTACTGCATCCTCATGGTCTCTGAGCTTTGTGCTAGGGCTGCAGGTGAGGGCCCCAGGCCCCCAGGGCCTCACTAATGTTCTAGGAGCACTGACCTAGAATACTGGCTTTCCATTTTTAAGACTGCATTGAGTAACCAGGTTCGGTGGCTCACGCCAGCCTTCTCAGCCTTCAGCAAACTGGGGAAAGAGGATCGCTGCGAATTTCCATGCAGCCTGGGCTACATAATAAAGCCCTGTCTCAAAACTTTGCTTTGGCCGGGCGGTAGTGGCACACACCTTTAATCCCAGCACTTAGGAGGCAGAGATAGGCCAGCCTGATCTACAGAGTGGACAGCCAGAGCTATACAGAGAGACCCTGTCTTGAAAAAAACAAAACAAAAAAAACAACAACTTTGCATTGGCTATTAAAAATGATTGTCCATTTTTAGGTAGAACATTCAAATGTACAATAAAAAAATCCCAAAACCACTAAGAGCCTAACAAATGGCTCAAAGCCAAATCAGGAACCAGTGGTCTAAGGCTACAAACCTGTAACCCATGAAGTATGTGGGGTATGGGGAAGGAGGGTCAAGAGTTAGAGACCAGGGGCTGGAACATTGGCTTAGCTGTAGTATTGTCTGCTCTTCCAGAGGCCCTGTGTTCAATTTCCAGCAACCACATGGTGGCTCATAACCATCTGTAATGGATTTGACACCCTCTTCTGGTGTGTCTGAAGACAGCTACAGTGTACTCATATACATAAATAAATAAATAATTTATATAAAAAAAAAAAAAAGAGCTAGAGGCCAACCTGGGCTACACAGTGAAACTCTGTGTCAAACCCTCCCCCCCCCCAAAAACAAAACAAAACAAAACATGAGCTGAGTGTAGCTGTCATAATGTGCTTGCCTAGTGCGGCAAAGGCCCTACCTGGATTTAATTCCCTTCAATAGTTCCTGACCCACTAACATAGAATGTTCTGGAAGAAGGGAATTGCTGCTTGATGAATATGAGCTTTATGGGGTTTTGTTTTTGTTTTTTGGGTTTTTCAAGACAAGGTTTCTCTGTGCAGCCCTAGCTGTCCTGGAACTCACTCTGTAGACCAGGCTGGCCTCAAACTCAGAAATCTGCCTGCCTCTGCCTCCCAAGAGCTAGGATTAAAGGCGTGTGCCACCACTACCCGACTTTTTTCCTTTTGGAATGTTTTTATTTTGTTTTAGGTGTGTGTTCATGTGCAGAAGTCAGAAGAAGGAGTAGGGAGTCCTCTGTCACTCTGCCTGTTCCGTTGAGGCAGCTTCCCCTAAATTTAGCCATATTTTGAGTTTTCTCTTCTAGACTAGAAGCCAAAAAGGCCCAGCCATCCTTTTGTGTCTGGAGGTCACAAATGGACTGTGCGCTTCTCTGTTGTCTTGTCCCCTCTCCCTCTCCGAGGTGCTCCCTGTTGTCTTTTTTGTTTTTTTATTTATTTATTATATGTAAGTACACTGAGCCAGCATGTGGTTGCTGGGAATTGAACTCAGGACCTTTGGCAGAGCAGTCAGTGCTCTTACCCCCTAAGCCATCTCTCCAGCCCTCTCCAGCCCTCACACATGTGTTTTAATTGCCCCGCTGTGCAGACTCGTTAGCCCTTGCATAAACAGCGCTGCTTTGCATTGGAAGTCAGATCCTCGCAGGTTCCGCCTTGGACCTCCATGGAGTCTGCCGTGGCTCTCTGCCATCTCTGCTCTTTCCATGGCTGAGACACGCTCACAGCTGGAGTCTCAGACTCTGAGATGTCCCACACGTGGTCCTTGGAACTGCAGAAAGCCCAGCTCTGACAGCCTCAGGTATCTGTCTGTCTCTCGCATCCCACAGGACACTTTCCAGGGTTCATCTCTTGAGAGTGGAGGATGGCTCTCCCCTACTAGCTGCTCTTGTATAGAGCAGGAGACAGGAGACAGAGATGAAGCCGCACAGTGTCCATACACGGAGGGGTTGGAGGGCTCTTGACAATCTTTCCTTCTCCCCTCCTCTCTTAAATTCTGTGCATATGCGGGCTGGGTTTATGTCAACTTGACCCAAGCTAGATTCCTCAGAGAGATCCTTAAATCAGGAAAAAAACACCTCCATAAGCTTGGCTGGAGGGAAACCTGTAGCGGATTTTCTTAATTAGTGATTGATGTGGGAGGGCCCAGCCTATTCTAAATGGGGGTGGAGCACCCCTAGGCTGGTGGTCCTAGGTGCTACAGGAAAGTACACTGAGCAAGCCAGTAAGAAGCACTCCATGGCCTCTGCCTTCAGGCTCCTGCCCTGGTTGGGTTCCTGTCCTGGCCTCTGCATCAGCACCTGCCTCCAGGCTCCTGCCTCCAGGATCCTGCCCTGGTTGAGTTCCTGCTCTGACTTCCTTTGCTGATGAAGTGTAAGTCAAGTAAGCCCCTTCCTCCCCAAGCTGTTTTGACGTTGGCGCTTCACCTCGGCGGCGTCTGTAGCACCGAGGCTCCCGCACCAGGCTTGATATGGTGATATTTTTTAACACTACCATTTTGAGTGCCGTGTTCATATCTTTTGATGTTCATTCCCTTGCAATATCTCGTTCAAAGTTTGGACTTGCCGGGCAGTGGTGGCGCACGCCTTTAGTCCCAGCACTTGGGAGGCAGAGGCAGGCGGATTTCTGAGTTCAAGGCCAGCCTGGTCTACAGAGTGAGTTCCAGGACAGCCAGGGCCACACAGAGAGACTCAGTCTCGAAAAACCAAAAAAAAAAAAAAAAAAAAAAAAAAAGTTTGGACTTTCCCAAACCCATACCCAGCCCATACCCAAAAGAGTCTGATAACCACACAGAGGGCCTAGAAGGTGCTAGGCAGACCTGGCAGACCTTAGGGGAATGCAGGGTACAGGGTACCTACCGCCCACGTGGCAGGGGAGTAGAGACTGAAGAAAATACATCAAGATTAACAAAGTTCTGGTCAGATGGCTCAGCTGGTTAAGACCTTGACAGCAAGCATGGTGGGAAGAGAGAAAGAAAAAGATGTGACCTCCACAGCACAGTGACAAGCACGCGTGCACACACACACACACACATACACACAGACACACACACACAGACACACATACACACACTCACATGCACACACACACATATACACACACACAACACACAGACACACACACTCATACACACAGACACACACACGCACACGCACACACACAGACACACATACACACACTCACATGCACACACACATATACACACACACAACACAGACACACACACGCATGCACACACACACACACACACACACA
>JADRCD010226281.1:15515-39215 GCA_019843815.1 Montemys delectorum
CCTGCCTCTGTCTCCCAAGTGCTGGGATTAAAGACATGCACAACCATGCCTGGAAAAATGTAATATATTTATTAATCAACACATTAAAGAAGCCATTTGGCATTGGAAGAGTAGAAGCCCTCCCCCAACATGGGCTACATACAGTGAACAGATTCTCAGTCCAGCATATTTGAGCACATGCCTCTCCAGCTCATTAGTCGTCTACTCCCTTTCTCAGGAGTGCCCTCTTTTTGAAACTGTGTCTGCTGGCAGCTTTTTTAAATAAAAATTATGTGTATTCATGTATTTATCTGAGTTTATGCCCCATGGGTGGATTGCCCGTGGAAGCCAGAGGAGGCCTCAGGTCCTCTGGAGTCAGCTATGAGCCCGGCTGAAATCTAAGATCACTATGAGCCCTATGCACTCCACTGCTCAGCCTTTTCTCTGGTTTTCCCTTTTTAAATAAACAGCTCTGTTTCTATATCTGACTGAGAACTCCTGGCCCAATCTTTTGCCCCAGGATGCATGAAACCTGTGCGAGTTGCCTTACCGGTCTGACCCAAGCCTGCATCACCCTGGCTTTGCGCTGGCTACCTACTCTTAGCCGGCACTTCCAAGTGCTCGCAGGACCCACAGGATAGACCCTAGCTTACACCATCTCCAGCCAGAGGACCTGACCCAAGCAGAGTGAGAGGGCTCCCCCTGCCGTAAGGCTCGGGAAGTGAGCAGACAGACCTGGCATCCCTCCACGAGATCTGCCTCTAGGGCTCATTTAAGCCCTACTCCACTGAGACATGAATAATTACCTTCTCTCCTGGATCCAAAACCGTAACACAGATATTCTAATGGCTCCCATTTCTGGATCCCTTGTTAGGGATGGCCAGGACTCTGCTAGACTCAGACTGTCCACTAATCACTCTATGACCTCTAGCAAGACACTGGACCTCTGGGTGACTCAATTTCGGGAACAAAATAGAAACAGTCTATCACCCAGCTCAGAGGCCTGCTTTGAGGATGAGAGGCAAAGTGTGAACTGTTGAAAGGGCTACCCAGCATGTAGCCAGGATTAGTCCTTGGGAGGTTAGAGACCTGGAGCTAATGAGTGCTCCGCCATGGAGGGCTACAGTCTACATTCTTTCTTTCTATCTATCTATCTATCTATCTATCTATCTATCTATCTTAAGAAAAAGTCTTACATGTATGAATACTTTACCTGTATGCATGTCTGTGCCCCCATATGGTTGTCTGGGGCCCACTGAGGGCAGAAGTAGGCATCAGATCCCCTGGAAGTGGAGTTAGAGATGGTAGTGAACTGGCCAGATGGGTACTAGGATTCGAACCCAAAACAGTAGCCAGTGCTCTTGACCACTGAGCCATCTCTCCAGCGCCAATCAACATTTTTTTCTCTTGATTGTAGCATCTAATATCACAGCTCAATGGAGCAGAGGGACTTATGTTAACCCCTACCTTTACCGGAAAGGAAATCGGCACACAGAGTCTAAGCAAGTCAAGGTGCCAGGGCCTGCCTTGAGCGCAGGCAAATGTGCTAGCAGCCACTCCTTAGCCACTGTGTCCCCAAGTGCTCAGGAGACAGGCAGTGGCCGATATCTGAATGGGGAAGAGAAGGCTCAGACAGGAGACACGACTTAGGTCACAGAGCTAATTAGCACTAGAGCCTAGCCTGGACTTGACCCAGTTCTGCCTCCCCACATTGTCTCGTGTAATGCCATGACAACCGGGCAGGAGTGATGACCCTGCCTGTGACGCATGAGGACACTGACCTGAGAGGTTGACCCTCTCAGAGTCACAGGACCAGAATGCAGGAAGCTTAGTGTTGAAGGTAGATGCTGGAGTTGGCCCCAGCGCATCATTGGTGTCTTGCTGCAGTTCCCTGCCCTATCCTGGCTTTGGGACCATCCCCCAGGCTCCAAGGTAATGCCACGTGCTCTCAGGCCAGAGAACAGCTGTCAAAGGCCCTGTGCCATGCTGCCACTCAGCCCCAGCCTGGCTTCGCCTTCCATCCTCCTGGCTTATTCATTTTTTGTGTTGCTGTGATAAAACACCCTGAGAAAAGCAACTTGACTTTCATTATGGCTCAGTCTGAGATACAGTTGATCCTGGGGAGTGGGGAACCAAGGCAGCAAGAACCTGGAGCAACTGGTCATGTAGCATGCAGTTAGGAAGATGGATGCTTTTGTTCAGTCATCTTCCTCCTTTGTATGAAGTTCAAGACCTCTGTCCAGAGAATGGTACTGTCCACCTAACCAGAAGAATCCCTTGCAGGCACACCCAGACCTCCTTACCAGGCAGCTTGTCTCCTGTCAGGTTGATAATGTTACATCACCCCCAGCCTCTGGAGGCAGCTTGTCCAGGAGGCCGGAGGTGGCGGAGGAGAGGGAGAGTCCAGAGTGCAGATGCAGAAGCAGATCACTTCTGCGCAGTCTCAGGCGAGCTTGCCCTTCCCAGAACTTTTCATTTATCTCTGGTGTAGTATGTTCAGCATCTGTCACACCACTGCACATGTCACCACAGGTCCAGAAGTCCCCACCTTCACTTCCAAGGTGGTCTCATAAACTGGGTAACACTGCTGGACTGGGCTGATGTTCTGTGGTATCTGGAGCAGAATGGATGGTCCCAAAGCACTGGGCATCTAGGCAGAATAGTGTCACCATGTCACTAACTCGGTCCTTGTTTGGTGACTCAGGGGAGATGGGTTGGACCCCCCCCCCCACTCTGCCAGTGTCTGTGCTCTGTAATGGAGCTACTGCACAGCAGACGCAAGTCCAGGCTCCCCGTTCAGCTGCATGACGTCACTCTATGTAATCACTGGGCCAATGCAGGCACCATATTTGCATCACTTAACTCTGGCAGATACCATGTGATACATTCATGGCATTCCCAAGGTTAGAGGTGAGGAGGCAGAGCACACAGTCAAGAGATGCCCCCACTCCACACCTGTGTGGAGCCTGGTTCAACCACAGTCTGATCCAGAGCCCAGGACTTAGCTCTAGCTGCCACATTCCTGTCTTCCACTCCTCAGGGTTATGGGTGCTGTTCCCATGCCAAGATGAGAGGGAGCTATCCCAGGACAGGCTGGGTATAAATGTAGTTCCTGGCATATTTGGGCTTTGGTTTGGTGTGATTTTCTTGGAGTTCTCTATGCCAAGTCATCCTACCAAGAGCTGATTCATACAACAATCGGTTTCTGGGCTGAGGATGTAGCTCAAGAGTGCTTGCCTAGTCCGCATGGAGCCTAGAACTCAGAAGGCACAGGCAAGACAATGAAAAGTTCACACCTTTAATCCTAGCACCTGGGAGGTAGAGGCAGGCGGATTTCTGAGTTCAAGACCAGCTTGGTCTACAGAGTGAGTTCCAGGACAGCCAGGGCTACGCAGAGAAACCCTGTCTCGGGGGGAAAAAAAAAGTTCAAAGCCATCCTTGACTATGTAAGGAACTCAAGACTACTAGTCTGGGCTTCCTGAGACTGGCTCAACAACAACAAACTCTGGGGAACGGAGAAATAAAGAAGGCCCAGGTCTAGCTCAGTCTGCTGGAGACACTGGGAGGTCACTAGCATGTCACAGTATGGTACAACTATGACAGACAGAGGCACATAGAGAGCATCAAGGGAAGGTATAATCCACCTATTATATTAAGTCCACTACAGAGACATTCCAGTTCCCGGCCAGTCTGTTCTACACAGAGTTGCGGGCCAGCCAAGCCTATATAGTGAGGCCCTGTCTCAAATATATTTGTGTGTGAATAAACAAATAATTACTACTATTATACAAGACAATATAGTAGTATTGGTTCATTCATATAAACAGGTGTCTAGTGTCTCCTGAGCCAACAAACTTCACTAAATGTTGAGGACACCCTAGGCAAGAGATGGAATAAAGAGACAAATACAGGTCTTGCCTGTGTCACCTATCTCCTATCAGGAGAAATGCTTGCCTCTGTATCACCTGCTACCTTCAGGAATTGCCATCAAATACAAAAACTGTTCAACCTCAGCCCATTTCCTGAATCCAAGGGCTGATCCTGAGGTCCCTTCCCCACATGCCCACCTCCCTCCAGTGCTGAAAGACTCAGGATAAACCAAAAGAAGCCTTCATTTCACACTGCAGGGAGTCGACTCTAGGGGCTCATTATCCCAAGTAGGACTTTAGTTTGGGGCTATAAATAGGTCTTTAACAACAGGTTTAGCTCAACCCTAGTAGCCTGGAGAGAAGTAGTGAATGGCTTGCTACAGTGTGCCTGCCTGGCCTCAGCTCTGTGGTGTCCAGGGCAATGGAAGGGGCACCGAAGTGGGAGTGAGGAGATGACCAGGACTCCACAGGGTGAACTCCCCATGCATGACTCTGGCCACCTTGTGAGCCCTGGACCAGTTTCCTTGGTATCACAGCCATATGAGGAGTATCTAGTGCCCCAGCTGTGATTGCAGCTCATAGTGCATCTGCAGCCCCTGGTACCTGGCAAGAGCTCAGCGAATACCTGTTGTAACAACACAAGCATCTCCTGCAGAGGATCCGGCCTGGAATTGCAGCCACTCCTCTAGACCAGATGTTGGGTGCCTTTTCCTGGGAGACATGAACCTACATCTGTTTACCCCTGATGTGGACAGTAGACCAAAGGAACAGCTCTACTCAAGTCTATCTTGGTGAACCAAGTTCACCCAGTTTATTGGGGTTGCTATGGGTAACTCAAAGGCAGTTGTATTGAAGTAATAAAGCTAAAACCTAACTGCCTGGGAATGTAAGAATAAAGCTCTGGGAAACAAAGTCATAGAGATGTGAAAACATCTGCTTGTTTAAGTGTTAGGAATATAGAAACAGAGTTTCAAAATTGTGAAAACAAAGTTCTGATGGTCAGGATGTTAAGTCAGAATGACCAGGCTAAGACCAGCCAAAACAAAAATAACTGGTGGTCGCAATGATGTTAAGGTCCACGAAAACAAGATTAGCAATTGTCAGAATAACTCCCCACCAAGACCACAAACTGTCACCCTGACTTTGCTGCCAACAACCCCACCACCACCTAGGTACTCAGCCCCTTCCCAGAGACTTTCCAAGGCCAGGTGCAGAGCTGGATAGGGAAGTTGGCTGACTAAGTCAAGAACAGCCCCCTGAGCAAGCCAAACCAATGCCTGATGAGATCCTTTGTCTTGTGTTCCACCAACCAGAGTAAGCCAGCTAGCCTTGTTGCAGAAATCAGCCCTCTGTAAAGAATAAAAGATGTGTGCTTTCTGAGTTTGGGGTTGCCTCTCCCTGTAAGGATGAGCAACCCCACATGAATTGGCCATGAGTGTTGGATCAATAAACCTCATGTTATGGCAGCGATCTTTAGCCAAGCTGTGGTTTGTGGGGTAGTGCACTTAGGCTAAGACTCTCTGGGGTCTAACAGTATCCCAAAAGCCCACCTGAGTATGCATGATTAACAGAATCTCTGCCCGCAGAACTCCTGCCCAGTTTTCGGGCAGCTCCTGTCCTCTCCCCAGCAGATACTCAGATTTGTAACCTTAGTAGGGGGTATCGAGAGTCTATTTGAGCTTCCTGGATCTTATGAGTTATGTTTTCTGAGCCTTGTAAGTTCCATTTGCTAATTTCTCAGTGGCTTGCATCCAAAACAAAAGGTCTTTAGGAAGAGGGGCTGACATCTCATTCTGGCCTGCACTAATAGCAGTGGTCTGTTCGATAGGGTTTCTAGTGCTGTGATGGAATGGAACATTGTAGCCAAAAAGACAACTGGGAGAGAAGGTTGATTTGGCTCACACTTCCACATTGCTGTTCATCATCAAAGAAAGTCAGGACAGAGGCTGGGGAGATGGCTCATCGATGAGGCTGCTCTTTCAGGGGTCCTGAGTTCAATTCCCAGCAACCACACAGTGGCTGGCAAGTGTCTAAAAGGGGATCTGACGCCCCCTTCTGGCATGTGGGTGTACATGCGGCAGAGTACTCATACATGCATGTCAGAGCAGGAACTCAAACAGGGTAGGAACCTGGAAGCAGGAGCTGATGCAGAGGCCATGGAGGGGTGCTGCTTACTGGCTTGCTCCCTGTGGCTTGCTCAGTCTGCTGTCTTTTTTTGTTGTTGTTGTTTTTTGTTTTTTGTTTTTGTTTTTGTTTTTTGAGACAGGGTTTCTCTGTGTCTCACTCTGTAGACCAGGCTGGCCTCGAACTCAGAAATCTGGCTGCCTCTGCCTCCCAAGTGCTGGGATTTAAGAAGTGGGCCACCACCGACCAGTTCAGTCTGCTTTCTGATAGAACCCAGGACCACCAGCCCAAGGATGGCACCATACACAATGGGCTGGGCTCTCCCCCATCAATCACTAGTTAAGAAAATGCCCAACAGGCTGTCGTATAGCCCAGTGTCATGGAGACATTTTCTTAACTGAAGTTCCCTCTTCTCAGATGACTTTAGCTTGTGTTGACAAAACAAATCAAAAAGGAAAGCAAAAAACTACCCAGTACATAACATCAGCCTTTATGGTTTTGGAGGCCTCAGAGAACTCCATGTCCAGAAATGTATAGAGATAGCCCACCCTAGCACTGGGGTTTCCACTTATCATTATATGGCTTCTGGGAGTGTCTTTCCCCAGCCGTGAGCATGCCTGCAGTCACTCTTCCTTTCTATTGACTTTGTTCTTCCAGGCTTTATCTCAGATAGCATTGTGTACTGAACTCTTCTTACAGAGGGTGGGCAGGGGCTCTGAAGGCTCTCTCTCTACCATCTGTTCCAGGAAAATGATAATTCATCTTTGGTAGCTAATGAGATACTAAAAAAGAAATACAAGAAAGGCTCAATGCGGTGGTGGTGGCACACACCTTTAATCCCAGCACTTGGGAGGCAGAGGCAGGTGGATTTCTGAGTTCGAGGCCAGCCTGGTCTACAGAGTGAGTTCCAGGACAGCCAGGGCTACACAGAGAAACCCTGTCTCGAAAAAAACAAAAAAGAAAGAAAGAAAGAAAGGCTCAATGCAGCAAGAAAAAAACCCATTGTTTGTATCAATTATTTCTTTAAAAAAAAAAAAGTGTATGGGGTTGGAGAGACAACTCAGTGGTTAAGAACTCTGACTGCTCTTCCAGAGGACCTGGGTTCAGTTCCTAGCAGTCACACAGCAGCGCACAACTGCCTGTAACTCCAAGATCATCTGACACCCTCACACAGATACATACAGGCAAACAGCAATGCACATAAAGGAAAAAAAATTTTTTTTTCTTTTTTTGAGACAGGGTTTCTCTGTGTAGCCCTGGCTGTCCCAGAACTCACTCTATAGACCAGGCTGGCCTCGAACTCAGAAATCCACCTGCCTCTGCCTCCCAAGGGCTGGGATTAAAGGCGTGAGCCACCACTGCCCAGCAAAGTAAAAATTATTAAAAATATGTTTATGCATCTAGGTGTTTTGCCTGCATGTATGTTTCTGCATCATGTCTGTGCTGTATCCCAAGAGGCCAGAAGAGGGAGTCAGATCTCCTGGAACTGCATAAGTCAGCGAGCTGCAGTGCGGTTGCTGGGAATTGAACCAGGGTCCTCTGGAAGAGCAGGCAGTGTTCTCATCTGCTGTGGAGCCATCTTTCCAGCCCTTGTATTAATCATTTCATCAAAAAAGCAGTGCTGGTAGTTGCAGAGTGTCACTACCTGTCCAGCTCTCTGTAGTCTGATGTCATTCTCCACAAGCTGTCCCCCTTTTCATCCTGATGCACAGTTGCAGGGCCACGGCTCATCGCCCCCACCCCCTACCCCCATACCCACTGGGCTTGCTGAAGACTGTCTGCCATTGCTCAACCTAGAACAGGAACAAGGGGGAGCAAGCACTGGGCTTGGCAGTGTGGACTTTTAATCCCAGCACTGGGGAGGGAGGGAGGGAGGTGGTCTCTGTGAGTTCTGGGCCAGCAAGGGCTATATGGTGACACCCTGTCTTTAAAATCAGCCACAGCTGCCTGCAGAAAGGGCCAAGGCTGGACTGACAATCTCCATCCCTGGTGAACTTTCTTCCATGAGGCAAACATACACTGTATACCTAGGAGAAGGAAGTGACCAGTTCTAGAAGCCTAAGGATTTTCTCCTATACCATGCAAGTGCCCATTCCTTCTTTGGCAAACTGTTGCTCAGGCACTAAAGCTTTCAAAAGCTTCACAAACACAGCCCTCCCTTCACTTCCCTTTTTCTTTTTGAGGGTGGGGGTGGGGCGGGAACTCCAACATTCGCTCCAATGCTGCCTATGTGCTTTTGACTTACCACCTAGACCCTTGTCTGCTTGGCCACTCTCTCACCACCTCCTGACTGCTTTAGCACTTTGTGAATCAATTTGCAGGCTGGTCTGAATCATTTGGCTCCGCTAGAGCCCCGCTTACCATGTAAAGGTCATGCTGGCCCTGGGCTCAGCAAGGCCACTAAAGTTCCATATCACAGTCCCTGTTAAGTGAACTTAAGTCACCTGTGAACACAGCTTTACCAGGCTGAGCAAATTACACATCAAATACCACCCCGCTGCATGTCTCATATTCTTAGTAGTGTCTGTCCTTCCTGTTTTCTTTCAATCCAATCTGTGACGTTCATGGGACCTCAGGTGGTGGTGACCAAGCATCCCCAAGGTTCGCACCAGCCAGTCCATCCTGGACTGGTTTTCCTTGAGTTTCCTCAAGTTAAGCAGTCTTTGTCTAGAGAAGAGGTAGCACTTACTTATTTCTCCATGCCCATAACAATCATATGAACCCCACTGGCCCCAGGTCCTACAGTCTGGGGAGCCAGACCATGAGAGGCTCTTTCATCTAGCCCTGGCAGGCCTGGAACTCACTCTGTAGACCAGGCCTTGAACTCAGAAATCCGCCTGCCTCTGCCTGCCAAGCGCTGGGCTCATCTCTTATTTGAAAAGCTTCCCCCATTTACAGAGCTCAGAGGGAGAAACCTTCCGGATTCTCAGTTTCTACAGTAGACGTCAGTCAGGTCAGTTAAATGCTGACTCATGGTTGCTCTGCACAGGGCTGACATTGGTCGGTCGGACGGCCCCGGGGCACTATCATTCCTACCCCCCCCCCATCCGTTCTCTGAGTTTTCCTGTTTAAATACATTTTTAAATGTTAACAAATTCAGATAAATTGAAATCATGTAACTTTTCTCATCATAAAGCAATAAAAGTAAAAAAAAAAAAAATGTGATTAGGGCTGGAGAGATGGCTCAGCGGTTAAGAGCACTGACTGCTCTTCCAAAGGTCCTGAGTTCAAATCCCAGCAACCACATGGTGGCTCACAACCATCTGTAATGAGATCTGATGCCCTCTTCTGGGGTGTCTGAAGGCAGCTACAGTGTGCTTACATATAATAATAAATAAGTTTTTGGGCTGGAGTGAGCAGAGGTCCTGAGTTTAATTCCCAGCAACCACATGATGGCTCACATTCATCTATACAGCTACAGTGTACTCATATACATAGAATAAATAAATAAATCTTTAAAAAAAATGTGATTAAACAAAAAAAAAAAAGTTTTGAGTCCCAAGAAGGGCTAATTTGTGCCCTCCCTTAAATCCTGTCCTAAAGGAATGGACCTGCGTCTCATCTCTTACCATGTCTCCTGCCAAATCAGAGGCTTATGTCGTTAGCTCATTGCAGGTCGTAGCACAGTCCTATTGCGGTTTAGAGACACCACAACCAAGACAACTATTACAAGACAAAACATTTTATTGGAGACTTGCTTAGAGTTTCAGAGATTTGGTCCATTATCAACACTGTGGCGAGCATAGCTCTGGCCATGTATCTGAGCTGTATCCTTATCCGCAAGCAGAAAGGCAGAGAGACACTGGGCCTGGCTTGGACTTTTTGATTCTTTTTTTTTTAAGATTTATTTATTTATTACATGTAAGTACACTGTAGCTGTCTTCAGACACTCCAGAAAAGGGCATCAGATCTTGTTACGGGTGGTTGTGAGCCACCATGTGGTTGCTAGGATTTGAACTCAGCATCTTCAGAAGAGTAGCTCTTAACCACTGAGCCATCTCACGAGCTTGGACTTTTGAAAACTCAGTGCCCACTCCCAGTGACATACTTTCTCCAACTAGGCCACACATTTTCTAACCCCTCTAATTCTTTTTTTGTTTTGTTTTGTTTTGTTTTTTCGAGACAGGGTTTCTCTGTAGTCCTGGCTGTCCTGGAACTCACTCTGTAGACCAGGCCTTCTAATTCTCAAACAGTTCCACGCTCTAATGCCTTCAGTGTTCAGATTTAGGAGGCTAAAGGGACTATAGTCATTCAAACCAGCAACAGCTCCCTCCCTGCCTTTCTTCTCTGACCCTGGAGAAGTCTTTCTTTATCCTCAGGGTTGTTCTGTATACATGGAAGAGAACCTGTTGCTATGACTTGGACATAAATTCTCTCCCCACATGGTTTGTACTGAAGGCCCGGTCCCCAGCTGGTGTTACAATTGAAAAGTGACTGGGTTATGAGATGCTAAGTTCATCAGTGAATTCATAGCAGAGTGGCTACCAGGTGGTACCTTTTTCTTGTTTTTTTTTTTTTCTTTTGGTTTTTAAGACAGGGTTTCTCTGTGTAGCCTTGACTGTCCTGGAACTCACTCTGTAGACCACGCTGGTCTCGAACTCAGAAATCCACCTGCCTCTGCCTCCCAAGTGCTGGGATTAAAGGCATGCACTGCCTGGCAGGTGGTACCTTTTTCAAAGGTCGTCACTGGAGGCATGCCTTTGAAGGTATACTATTACTTTGTCCCTGTCCCACCATCATGTGATTGTCCTTTACATTTGTCCCAGGCCCCAAAGCAGAGACATCTGACTGTGGACAGAAACCACTGACAGGATCCAAAGGCAATCACCCTCTCCTCCACTCACTGATAGGGCTCAGATTTGAGGGTGTGCTGACTAGGTTTATGTCAACTTGATAAAAACTACAGTCAGAGAGGAGGGAGCCTCTATCTGACTGGGCTGTTAGTAAGTAAGTACGTCAGTAGAACAATTTAGTGATTAATGGAGGAAGGCCCAGTCCCATTGTGGGTGATGTCACCCTGAGCAGGTGGTTCTGGGTTCTATAAGGAAGCAGGCTGGGCTGGGCGGTGGTGGCGCATGCCTTTAATCCCAGCACTTGGGAGGCAGAGGCAGGTGGATTTCTGAGTTCGAGGCCAGCCTAGTCTACAGAGTGAGTTCCAGGACAGCCAGGGCTGCACAGAGTAACCCTGTCTTGAAAAAAAGAAAGAAAGAAAGAAAGAAAAAAAGAAAGAAAGCAAGCAAGCAGGCTGAGCAAACCAGGAGATGCAAACCAGTAAAGCCATACCCTCCATGGCCTCTGCATCAGCTCCTGCCTCCAGGTTCCTGCCTTCACTCCCTTTGAGGATGAACCTGAAATGGAGGAGAAACAAAACAAACCCCCTCCTTCTCGAGTTGCTTTTGATCATGATATTTAATCATAGCAAAAAGATATTCCAAGGGCTGGTGAGATGGCTCAGTGAGTAAGAGCACCGACTGCTCTTCCAAAGATCCTGAGTTCCAAAGATCCCAGCAACCACACATGGTGGCTCACAACCACCCGTAATGAGATCTGATGCCCTCTTCTGGTGGGTCTGAAGACAGCTACAGTGTATTGGGGCAGAGCAGGCAGGGCCAGAGCAAGCGGGGCTGTCCTGAGTTCAATTCCCAGCAGCCATGTGATGGCCATCTGTACAGCTACAGCGTACTCATACACATAAAATAAATAAATAAATCTTAAAAAAAAAAGAAAAAGATATCTCAAGGGCTGGCGAGATGACTCAGCAGGTAAGAGCACTGACTGCTCTTTTGAAGGTTCTGAGTTCAAATCCCAGCAACCACATGGTGGCTCACAACCACCCGTAATGAGATCTGACGCCTTCTTTTGGAGCGTCTAAAGACAGCTACAGTGTACTTATGTATAATAATAAATAAATCTGCCGGGCGGTGGTGGCACACGCCTTTAATTCCAGTGCTTGGGAGGCAGAGGCAGGCGGATTTCTGAGTTCAAGGCCAGCCTGGTCTACAGAGTGAGTTCCAGGACAGCCAGGGCTACACAGAGAAACCCTGTCTCGAAAAACCAAAAAAAAAGCTGGAGAGGTGGCTCAGCTCCAGATTAAGAGCACTGACTGCTCTTCCAAAGGTCCTGAGTTCAAATCCCAGCAACCACACATGGTGGCTCACAACCATCAGTACAGCTACAGTGGTACTCATATACATAAAATAAATAAATAAATCTTTAAAAAAAAAAAATGTAAATCTTTGGGCTAGAGCGAGCTGAGTAAGTGGGGCCGACCAGAGGTCCTAAAATTCAATTCCCAACAACCACATGAAGGCTCACAATCATCTGTACAGCTACAGTGTATTCATATACATAAAGTAAATAAATCTTTAAAAAAAAAAAGATATCCCAAAGCAGAGTTCAAAAGCTATACTGAGATTGATTTTTCTTTATAAAATATATGAGAAGAGATATGAATGAATAGACAGGCAGATAGCAACATGGCAGGACACTGAGTGATCAGCAATCGCAAACCTTTTGGTTACTGTAGATATTTTGCCAGTAACAACAATTAAAACAAACAAACAGCTGGGCGGTGGTGGTGCACGCCTTTAATCCCAGCACTTGGGAGGCAGAGGCAGGTGGATTTCTGAGTTCGAGGCCAGCCTGGTCTACAGAGTGAGTTCCAGAACATCCAGAGCTATACAGAGAAACCCTGTCTCGAAAATACCAAAACAAACAAACAAACAAAAAGCCCAGGATCTTAGATACAGTTCTATTGCTCTAAAGAGACCCCATGACCAAGACAACTTATAAAAGAAAACAATTACTCAGGCTCATGGTGCTAGAGGGTTCAGAGTGCATGAGCTTCCTGCCCAGGAGCACGGCAGCAGGCAGGAAGGTAGGAAGCTGGCCTAGTAGCTAAGAACTGACATCCTCATCGACTAGTTGAAGGTGGAAAGAGCTAACTAACTAGGGTGAGCTTTTGAAACCTCACAGCCCATCTCTCCATGACATACCTCTTCCAGATCCCTAATCCTCCCCCCCAACAGTTCTACCAGCTTGAAACCTAGCTTCAAATATGTGAGCCTACAGGGCCATTCTCACTTAAGATGCCAGGAAGCTCGGGGCATGGTGAGATGTGCCTGTAACTCGGATGCTCAGAAAGCAGAAGCAGGATGGTCAATCACCAAGGAGTCCCAGGAGTGTAGGTTACATAGTGAGACTGTTTAAAAGGACACACTGACACCCTACAGTGCCTGGTACAGTTCCTCCTCTTCCTTCTTGGCTTCTGATTTTCTCAACTGTCCACTTTAATGTCCTTCAGGTGAGAGCAGCTGTCTTCACTGATTCCAGAATTTTTTCCAACAACATGCTCTGCTGAGAACCCTTGATTGGTAGTCAGAAAACCGGGGTTTGAACTGAGCTTAGTGGTTTGTGCCTACACTAAGGCCCTTGGGAGGTAGAGGCAGGAGTATTAGGAGGTCATGGCCAGCCTTGGCTAAGCAGCAAGTTCCAGGACAGCCTCAGTCTCATTAGACCCAGTATGTATGTGTACACACCTTTTTTCATTTGTTTAATCTCCATTCTTTTTTTTTTCCTTTTTTTTTTTTTTTTTTTTTTTTTTTGGTTTTTCAAGACAGAGTTTCTCTGTGTTGCCCTGGCTGTCCTGGAACTCAGTCTGTAGACCAGGCTGGCCTCGAACTGAGAAATCCGCCTGCCTCTGCCTTCAATCTCCATTCTTTAACATTTATTTTTAAATTATGTACATGCATGTATGTCTGTATAGAGGTATGTACAAGGGACTGCAGTTGTCCAAGAAGGGCCAAAAGAGGATCCCCTTGGAGCTGGAGTTATTGGTTAGCTGTGGCCACCAGAAGTGGCTGCTGGGAACTAAATTTGCTCCTTCTGCAGGAACAATCTATGCAGTTAGTCCCTGAGCCACCTCACACGCAGGTCCCCAAACCCAAACCAACAGAGGCAGGAAACAGGGTGACAAGCAAAACAGCAGCCGTGAGAACCTGAGCAGCCTTTGCCTCTTTTGGCCCTGTTCTTTTCTGCCCCATGGTGAGGCTGCTATGCCTATCCCAGGGTATTCTGGAATCCTGCCATCTGGTTAGGGCTGGAGATGGCTATGAGCTCTGTGGGGCCAACCCTGACCTAGAGACAGAAGGCATCCAGTAGGCTACAGGAGGATCTAAAGAAGTGTTAAAACCAACCCGCCATGAAGCTATCCCAAACATAGGTCTCGAGGATTGCTCTAGAGGCTTGGTAATGCTGGGTGGGAAGGAGGGACAGCGAGTATGGGATCCCTCCACAGACCTCCTGGTCTATTTCTACCAAAGAGGAAACACCAGGAAGGGACTGCTTTCTGTGACAAGAGTGTTATGTCCAGGTGCAGGTAATAACTCAAAGCAGCTTGGTTTTTACTACATTGATTTTTATCGCCTCTTCTTTTTTTTTTTTTTTTTTTTTTAAGTACACGGTTTGTGTAGCTCAGGCTGTCCCAAAACTAGTGCTGTAGACCAGGCTGGCCTTGAACTCACAGACATTTACCAGTTTCTGCCTTTCCATTTCTGGGTTTAAAGGTGTGCCACTACTCCCTGGCTCTTTTCTTTTTCTCTCTTTTCTTTTCTTTTGGTTTGTTTTGTTTTGAGATATGGTCTCGCTATGTAGGCCTGGCTGTCCCAGAACTATATAGGGCAGATTGGCCTCAAACTCACAGAAATCTGGCTGCTTCTGCCTCCCAAGTGCTAGGACTTAAAGGTGTGCACCACCAGGGCCTGGCTTTAAGCATTTATTTATTGTTATGTCTGTCAGGGCACACATGACACAAAGAATGTGTGGAGGTGGGAGGACAGCCTGAAGAGACAGTTCTCTCCTTTTACCATGTGGTTTCTGGAAAAAACTTACTACATAGCTCCAGCTCGTCTATGTGAAGTCAAGTGAGGTTAGCCTGCCTCTCTGTAGTGCTGGATTAAAAGCATAACCCACCACACTGGGCCCAAGGACTGCAGGCTTCTAAAAATACCTAATACTGCCTGCGTGTATGCGGGTCTATGAGTGCATGTGTATGCTAGGAATCGAATGCAGGGCCTCATGTTTGTCACTGAGCTAATTCTTCAACTTCTTTTTTTTTTTGTTTTTTGTTTTTTGTTTTGTTTTGTTTTTTCGAGACAGGGTTTCTCTGTATAGCCCTGGCTGTCCTGGAACTCATTCTGTAGACCAGTTTGGCCTCGAACTCAGAACTTGGGAGCCTCTGCCTCCCAAGTGCTGGGATTAAAGGCATGCGCCACCACTGCCTGGCTACATTTACTCTTCTTCAAAAATCCCTGACCTCCGTCATTACCCCATTCCCCAAGTCGCCTTAGTTATGATTTCTGACCGGCCTTTCCTGTCCTCAAATCTCGGTTTTTCCCATCTGCATATGCTCCCTCCCTACGGCATAGCAAGGCTAACCCGGGAGAACCCGATCCGGCTCGAGTGGAGCTTTAAGCTATAGGTGAAAAGCCAGGAAAACGACAGACGTCTCCTCCCCTCTGGACACCTCTAAGCCATCCCAGGCTGCGACAGTTCCCTAAGCGACCCCAGGAGGTGTGGCTAGACGCTGAGAGCCACGCCCACGAGAGCCCAGAATGGGACCTGCGTGACGTCAGTGCACTTCCCGTGTAGCCATCCGCCAAGCGAAAAAGTAGTCCCCGGCCCCAGCTGACCTCCGCCCGACACTAGGCAGCAGCACGCAAACTTCTAGAGTCCCCCCGGACTCGACGGCGGTTCTGCGTCCTCTGAGAGACCTTCTGAAACTCCGCAAACCTGTCCTTCCCCGGGGGGCGGCGGCGGAAGTAGTTCCGGTTCGAGGGAGGCCGATGGGTTCCTCCGCGGCGGGGGTGAGAGGATGGCGACCTCGTCGATGCCGGAGTCGGAGAGCGACGCAGCAGCCAGAGGCTCAGGTTAGCGACAGCCGGAGGGGGGCACCCCGCTGCGCACTGCCGTGCACCGGGGCTCTAACGCGGGGCTGCCGGGCGGCGAGCTCCCGGGCCGGCGGGGCTGTCCGAACAGGGCCCCGGGGTCCCAGGCCCTTTAGCCGCTCTCGCATTTGCCTGAGCGGAAACGCAGCGCCGCCACAAGATGGCGCCCGGCCTGGAGCGCAGGCAGTGCCGGGGACAGCCCCGAGTCACCAGGCCCCGCGACCGTCGCTGTCGGCCCCCTCCGCAGGGGAGCCCGGGGAGGGGGAGTGAACCACTGACCCCGGGGGCCTGCGGGCCGTACCACTGGCTCCTCATCCGAGGGGACGCGGGGTCCGGAGGGCTGGGCCGCTGTGTCCGCCCGGGGTCGACTCGCGCACGCCTCTGGGAGGAGCAAAGGGCCGCGATCACCCACCGGGACCACCCTTGCTAGAGGGGCCCTAGCCTGGGAGGCCAGGCGTCCCTGTTCTTTTCTGGAATGTTCCCTTTCCAAGAAACCCCGCCCCGTCTCGTCCGATGCTCAGTCTTTGCATCTGCGGAATGGGCACACCGGTGCATCTGGGTGGGTCCTGCGTGGCCGGGCCCGAAAAGTGGACCACTTGTTGCAACCATGGTCTTATCATCTGGCAGAGTGAAAGCCTCGTACCCTGCGCTTCGCTGTCAGTCGGTCCCCAGAACCAATGGAGGAGAACGAGGTGGAGAGCAGTAGCGACGCGGCCCCTCGGCCTGGCCAGCCGGAGGAGCCTTCTGAGAGCGGCCTGGGTGTGGGCACCTCGGAAGCTGTGTCCGCGGACAGCAGCGACGCTGCGACCGCCCCAGGATTAACGGAGGCCGACGACTCTGGCGTGGGGCAGAGCTCAGACAGTGGCAGCCGCTCTGTGGTATGGATCAGCCTGGATGGTGTGGGCTGGGGGACCGTAAGCAAAGCTTACTTGTAGGAAATAATTGTCTTGGAGGCAGATGCCGTGCCATGCCAGACTGCTGTGGTCGTTTTTGTCATTTGCCGAGCCCCATAGTTAAGAGATATACTTAAACCACTTGTTTCTGGAATCTGCAGGAAGGGAAACTGAGGCAGAGCATGCTGGCTGCCGACGGAGCCAGAATTCATTATCCACGGTCTTACTCACAGCCCTCAGGTCCATGAGCCTGGTTCAAATGTTAAGCCATCTCAGTTACCTTAGTTTTCCCATCTGTCAAAAGGAATGGGAAGGCCTGGTTCTATGGGTGCTAGGCTGTAAGAGGAAACTGAGCCGTTCTTCCTGACCCACTACTTTGTGATTTGAGCAGGCTACCCAGGTTCTAACCGTCATCTCCTCTGTTAAACGAGAATTAGAAACATACTCGTCGGGTAGCTTCATGAGTAATTTTGTGAGATGTGGGTTGTAACTGGACTCCACTTGATGGCAACACGAGGCAGTGGCCCTGGGTGTGCAGTTAGGGTTTCATTACGTCAGCAGAAGTGGGCCTACCTCGAGTCTTACTTATGCTAAATTACAGGGTTGTTCGGGACAGGACAGGTGTGGTCGAGGAAGGTCCTTGCTGAGAACAGCCTGGTGTGGAAAACGTTGAGGTGCAGGGGTGGGCTGAGGAACTGGGTCCATAGAGGAAAGCTGTTCTTCTCAGAGTAGGGACCCAACCTGTCATCATTCCAGTGTGATGAGGTGACTGGTCTCTTCGGAGTGCTGGGGGAGAAAGGTCCTAAGGAAAGTCTAGCTTGCCCTCTAGAGGGGGCAGAGTTTAAATGGTTGTGAGAAGGCTGGGTGTAGACTATCATGACAGTGGAAGAGTGACCTGTGGTCTAGAGAGCGGCTGCTTATAACCCTGGGGTAGTTCCTGACTACAGCCATGGGCCCCAGGGCCCTCACTGATTGGAGAGCTCTCCTAGTCCTCTGTAGGGTTGAAGTATGGGTGGGTGGCTTTATAGTTTCCTGGGCTGCTTGTCCTGCCCCACGCCTGGCTCATGAGCTGCCCTCTGCTTCCTACTCCTAGGAGGAGGTGTCCGAGAGCATTTCAACAGACCCCTTGCCTCATGGCTACCTCCCTGATTCATCATCTGTGTCCCGGGGAGCAGTGGCAGAGGTGCCAGGTGGCCCCCCAGCCCTTGTGCACTCCAGTGCTCTCCCAGACCCCAGTGTGCTGGTGTCTGACTGCACAGCTTCCTCTTCAGACCTGGGCTCTGCCATTGACAAGATCATTGAATCTACCATTGGCCCAGACCTCATCCAGAGTGAGTAGGGAGAGGGTGTGGCCGTGTCGAATCCCACAGCCACCTGTATGAATGAATGAGTAAAGATTAATTACCTTACTGGGGAATGTGTAAGGGGACTTATAACTGTCTCCTGGTAGTAAATAACAAAAGGATCAAATGCGGTGTCACAGTAGGATGTCACAGTGCTCAGAGGTAGGGAGAGTTGTTGCTGGGGCCAGTAAGATGGCTCAGCTGGGGATAGTGCTTGTCAGGTAGACCTAGAGACTGCCGCCAAACCCACATAACAGGGGAATGAAGGAAGCAGCTCCCAAAAATTGTCATCTGACTTCCACACGCAAGCCCATACACACACACGTGACATGCATGCAGCAGTAACTAACTTTAAGAAGGAGAAGCAGGCGCGGTGGCGCACGCCTTTAGTCCCAGCACTTGGGAGGAGAGGCAGGCAGATTTCTGAGTTCGAGGCCAGCCTGGTCTACAGAGTGAATTCCAGGACAGCCAGGGCTACACAGAGAAACCCTGTCTTGAAAAACCAAAAGAAAAAAAAAAAGGAGAAGCAGTTGTGCTGCTTTGTGCTGGGGACAGTCATGAACACTTGACACATAAGAGGTGTCAGATCTTCCAGTGACCTCCAGGTGAGATGGCTGCCATTAACCTGATCCATGTGAGAACTATAAGGCACATGAGAGAGACACGAAAAAAATGACGTACCCAGTGACACTGGTAAGTAGGGGTGCTCCTGGGCCGTGAGCCTCGACAGGCTGCTCACTGCTGTGCTGCACCTTCATGGTTAGGACCGTGCATAGAAGCACCAGCATGCTACAAGGCCGGGCATTCTGAGACAGGGTGCCTGCAGGGTCTCTGTCCTGGGGAAGTTCAGAGAAGATCGAGGACGACTAGGCCCACCAGGGTAGCTCTGGCATCCTGTTGACTGGGCTAGCACATCACCTACACCAGACCTCGCACCATCCTGCAGTGGGTGTGTCCAAGGCGCAAGGGGTGACGCAGCTGCTCTCCAGGCCCAGTAGGAGTCCCAGCCCAATGTAGGCCTCTTGCCAGGCTACCTCTGAGAGTGTCACCCTCTGTCTTTTCTGCCAGGCTGCATCACTGTGACCAGTGGTGAAGAGGGAGGAGCTGAGACCACACAGTACCTGATCCTGCAGGGCCCAGATGATGGTATGAATCCTGTCCCCAGTCCCCAGTCCCCGGGAGCCTGTAATGGATAGGGGCAGAAGACAAGACTTCATAGGACCCTGGAGGGTTAGCCATTGCCCTGGCCTCTGACAAGATGGCCTCTGTGGGACATCTGGACCTGCCTGTGAGGAACAGCTGAAGCTCATGGCCACTCTTGTCTTGTATTTTCTCTCCTGTCTTCAGGTGCTCCCATGGCATCATCCATGTCTGCTTCCTCCCTGGCCAGCAGTCTGGCAGCCATTGAAGCCCTGGCTGATGGCCCCACATCCACATCTGCATGCCTCGAGCTTCCTGAGGAGCCCCAGAGAGAGGCCAGCTCTGTAGCCCAGCCACGCCCAGCACCTGTGACAGACGAGCTGGACCTGCAGAGCCTGGAGGCCATGATGGAGGTGGTGGTTGTACAGCAATTCAAGTGCAAGATGTGCCAGTACCGGAGCGGCACCAAGGCCACCCTGCTCCGCCACATGCGGGAGCGGCACTTCCGCCCAGGTGCGGCCACCAGCCATGGGCCTGATGGGAGCAGACCCAGAGTCAGATGGGGCAGCTTGTTCCATTCTCTCGGCAGCACTAGCAACAGCAGCAGCAGCAACTGGTAAAAGGGGCCGTGTACGGAAGTGCGGCACTTCCACCAAGACTACAGAGGAGGAAGGACCGGAGGAGGAGGAGGAAGAGGAGGACGACATTGTGGATGCCGGGGCGATTGACGATCTGGAGGGTAAGGCGGAGGACCACACTCATCTGTAGAGACTGAGAGAGACACAGCAGTTCAGCACAGCAGAAGGTTAAGCTGTGGGACAGGCAGAACAACAGAAGAAAGAGTGCCAGCAAAAATACATGTGCACTTCTAGCTCGATTACCTGTGTTTTTAAAGTAACTCGGTGTATGCACATAAGAACTACTAGGAAAGCTGGCCATGGTGGCACATGCCAATGGTCCCAGCACTGGGGAGGGTCAGGAGCTCATTGTCGTCACTTGAACTACATAATTTGAGGCCAACCTCAAATGAGACCCCAATTCAACCCAAAACAAAAACATACCACTTTTTTTGCCCTGCCCCATATGTGATGTGTGGGGGTGCATGTGCAGCCAGAGGTGATGTCAGGCGTCTTCCTCAATGGCTCTCTACCTCACTTGTTGAGGCAGGGTTTCTCACTGCACCTAGAGCTTGCTGATTCTGCCAGAATGGCTAGCTGAGGAGCCCAGGGCCTCCTGGCTCTCCCCAGTGCTGGGGCTGTGCTGCTGTGCTCTGCTTTTTTTTTTTTTTTTTTTTGGTTTTTCGAGACAGGGTTTCTGGCTGTCCTGGAACTCACTCTGTAGACCAGGCTGGCCTTGAACTCAGAAATCTGCCTGCCTCTGCCTCCCAAGTGCTGGGATTAAAGGAGTATGCCACCATTGCCTGGCCTCGTGCTCTGCTTTTTGATGTGGATTCTTTGAACTCGGACCCTCATGCTCTGCAGCAAGGCCTTCATTGACAGAGCTGCTTCCCCGACCTCTTGATTCCCTCTCAAGTTTTTGTATGTGTATGCCTATGTGTGGGTATATGCATTGGTTTTTGGTTTTGGTTTTGGTTTTTTCGAGACAGGGTTTCTCTGTGTAGCCCTGTCTGCCTGGTACTCACTCTGCAGACCAGGCTGGCCTCGAACTCAGAAATCTGCCTGCCTCTGCCTCCCAAGTGCTGGGATTAAAGGCGTGTGCCACCACTGCCCAGCGGGTATGTGCATTGTTGAGTGCAGTACCTATGGAGACCAGAAGAGGGTGCTGTTCACCTGGCCCTAGAGTTATAGGCAGTTGGGGCTGTTCCACATGGCTGCTGGGAACTGAACTTGGCTGCTCTGCAAAAGCAGCAAGTGAGCTATCTCTCCAGTTTTTCCCCCCTAACTCTTTGAGATGGAGTTTCCTTGTGTGTAGTCCTTGGTGGTCTCAGACACTTGTTCCTCTTGAGTGTTGGGATTATAGGCATGTGCCACCATAACTGGCTCACTTTTCCCCCCTAAACTTTATGAGATCTAGTATGTACTTTTGTTACAGGATGCTTGAACCTGTTTCTAGTTAGGGTGTGGCTCAGCCACAGCACACACCTTTAATCTCTCTGGCTAGACTACAGACATGCCCTTAGTACACATCTTTAATTCCAAACAATGAAGGTAAAGTTAGTTTATGGAAGGAAGCACCTTGTTTGAAAGTCGAATTGAGCCGGGCAGTGATTGTGTACACCTTTAATCCCAGCACTTGGGAGGCAGAGGCAGGCGGATTTCTGAGTTCGAGGCCAGCCTGGTCTACAGAGTGAGGTCCAGGACAGCCAGGGCTACAGAGAAACCCTTTCTCGAAAAACCAAAACAAAAAAAAAAAGAAAGTCGAATTGAGTGGCAGACAAAGTGACGAATCAGGAATAGTTGACCAAATAGGATCTGCCCAACTCTCACAAGAACTGAAAGGGAGAGATAGACATGGGGATGGGGGTGGGGGAGCGTGCATACAGTATACAGTAGAGTTCTGGAAAGCAGGGCAGGAGCACTGGGAGGGAGGGCAGTGTTACTGGGAGAGTTTTGCAGACAGGTTGTAAACAGAACAAGCTAGACACGAGACGACAGGACAAGAATGAGAAGTAGCCAGAAGATTAGATAAAGTTCCTAGAGTTATTTTGAGGCAAAGCAGAGCAATTCAGAGGCTGAGAGAAAAGCCAGATTGAATAAGTCAGCTGGCTTTTGAGCCAGAAGAGCTGAGTTAATAAGCCAGCCAGAGCTCAGAGAACTAGGAAGGTGTGAGCTTATTCAGCAGCAAGTCTCAGAGGCTGAAAACATTCTGGGCCTAGCTTAGATCGTGTGGACGCCAGAAGCTCTGAGTTAGCAGATGGAAGATGGAATAGTTAGCGCAAGTGTACCAGACAACAATTACAAAAGGAGAATAAAAGTTACTTTTTACACATTTTATAACTAAGGTTTTCTGAGTTGGACTGCATTCATCTTACTGTTGAACAGTTATGCATGGCTGTCACCCACCTGGTGGGACAGTTGGGTCTAGGAGTCTGTATAGACGACTGCTCATTGCCTGGCTGTCACCCACCTGGTGGGACAGTTGGGTCTAGGAATCTGTATAGACGACTGCTCATTGCCTACTTTATCAGTGGCTCAAGTGGTTGTAGAACCAGGTACTTCTTTGTGCTTCTGGTTGAGGTGAGCCGTGGGCAGGTGCCAGGAGAGGTGCAGCAAAGGGACGGGTAGTCAGCCCTCTGTGGGGAAGGTGCAGAGGGCCTCCCTCATAGGAGCGTCTTCACTGGTGGGGAGATAAGGAGACAGGACTGGAAGTGTGGAGCTACACACTGTCCTTTACTATTGCCACAGAGGACAGCGACTACAATCCAGCTGAGGATGAGCCCCGGGGCCGGCAGCTAAGACTCCAGCGTCCCACACCCAGTACCCCGAGACCTCGACGGAGGCCTGGCCGGCCCCGAAAGCTGCCTCGACTAGAGACCTCAGACCTCCGTGATGGTAAGATTGGGTCATGGCACGGGCTGTATGTGTGGCTCTGCTGCCTGATGCATCTGAGGTACTCCAGAGACTGAGTGTATGCAGAGCAGCCATTTCTAGCCTCTGGCTGTAGGCTTCCCAAGAAAGGAGCCCTCATGTCTCCAACTAGAGAAACCTAGCCTTGGCGACTATGCAGGCTTTTGGAGATGCCTTTTAGTGAAAGATCGTCACAGTAAGAGAAGGAATTCGGCTGTTCTAAGTGAACAAGTAAAAGCATAAAATGATATTGAAATGAAGAGAGAGGAGTCGGTGGTTGAGCGGTCTGTGAGGTGCTGTGGTCGGAGCTTTGCAGTGGGCACAGGAGTGGCTCAACGTGAGTGTGAACACAAGCTCTGTCATGTACTAGCTCTCACCTGGAGCATGCATGCTACTTTAAATCTCATGTTTATGAGTGGAGGGGTGACAGCATCTACTTGTGTGGTGGCCACTGTGTATGCACCATTTGGAGATAGATTCTGTGGTCTCTCCAGAAGAGCTGTCATGTACAGAAAAGTAAATATGCCCCACATAGGCTGTGGCTTCATGAAGAGAATGACGGCATTGTTTCAGGGGACAAGGGAATGGCTCAGTGGGTGAGGGGGTCTGTGGTAAAAGCGTGCCCTGAGTTCAAAGCCCAGCAGCACAAGGGAAGCCTGCAATGGCTGTGTGTGTGTTCCCAGTGGGGGCTGCAGGGTGATCCTGGGAGATGATGGCCAGCAAGCCTAGCTAAGACGTGGAGCTTCGGGTTCTGTGGGGGTACCCTGTCTAAAGTGAATAAGGCAAACAGAGGAACACTTTTGCTGGTGTAAGAATTGGTACATGTATTCACACACACACACACACATACACACACACACACACACACACACACACACACA
>JADRCD010226282.1:4332-36647 GCA_019843815.1 Montemys delectorum
GGGGGGGGGGTGGGGGTGAAATCTGAGGTTTTACCCTTAATATCTCTGGAACCTCATCTTCTGCCCCTCTCCTTTTCTTAGATGCCTCTGGGGTCAGCAAAACCTGTTGAGGGATTCATTTAGATCATTTTTATAAAGAAAATCCCTTTCATCGTTTAATTGGCAATAATGTAAACACAGTAGTAGGAAACCTGATTATCACTCCAACATAAATAAAAGATGTGCTATGATGACGATTATGAACTCCTAACAGATTTTTCAAATACCTGGGTATTTGGAAGACATTTTGTCCAAAATAAGAGCATTTCTTAGTGGGATCAACTCACAGTGTTTGTTTCCAGTAATAAAATTTGAGGTAAATGAAAATCTTAAATTTTCTTTTGTTTTTATGTTTTTTTGTTTTTTCGAGACAAGGTTACTCTGTATAGCCCTGGCTGTCCTGGAACTCAACTTTGTAGACCAGGCTAGCCTTGAACTCAGAAATCCGCCTGCCTCTGCCTTCTAAGTGCTGGGATTAAAGGCGTGCGCCACCACCGCCTGGCCACATTTTTTGAATACATTTAATTTTTTTTTTAATTTTTTTTACTATTTTATGTGTATAAGTGTTTTGTCTACATGTACATTTATGCACTATCTGTATACCTAGTGTTATTTGGAAGCCAGAATAGAACCCCTTGAACTGGATGCTTTATGGGTGCTGGGAATTGAATCTAGATACAATGCTTATACTGAGCTGTTCTAGCCTCTCTGCATCACTCCCAACATGTACCATGATTCCCCTTCTGAGAACAAGGCCTTATTATTTTAGCCCTGGCTAACCTGGAACAGACCTTGTAGACCATGCTGATCTACTACTAGCCTCTACCTCCTCAGTGCTGGGATTAAAGGGTGCATCACCATGCTTTAATTCTTTTTTTTGAATTTTATTTTTGTTTGTTGCATACCTTAATTTGTATATGTGCTTGTATGGTGTGTATTGTGTGCATGCATGTTCATTCAAAGGCACAAGGTTGATATTGGGAATCTTTGATCATTCATTGAATACAGATCTCTCAACTGAACCCAGATCTTGCTGAGTAGGATCCCTTCTCTACTTTCTAAAGTACTGGAAATACAAGTGGGTCTACCCTGCATTTAAGAGGGTATTAGGGATCCAACTTTAGTCCTGCTTGTTTGACAAGAGATTTATCCACTGAGCTAATACCATAGCCTCTTATTTACTTAGTTTGCCTATTCACCCAGACAGGTTTTCTCTGTATAACAACCCTGGCTGTCTTGGAACTTACTATACTGGCTAGTTTGGCCTTGAATTCTCAAGAGATCTGCTTGCCTGTTCTGGGATCAAAGGCATAGGCCACTACACCTATCTCCGTTATTTAGGGTATTACCTTTTCTTCTAGAGGGTTTAATATAACACTGGTTGACTTTAGTCTCCCTGTATTTCCTGTCATGACCTTAAAGTTTTAAATTTTTTACCTCTTTCCAACTGCTGAGATCACAGCACAAAAAACTGCTGAGACACACCAGAAGAAGGCATCAGATTCCATGACAGATGATTGTGAGCCACCATGTGGTTTCTGGGAATTGAACTCAGGACCTGTGGAAGAACAGTCTTAAACGCTGAGCCATCTCTCCAGATGTTCTTTGTTCTTGTTTTTTCTTCTTTTTTTTTTTTTTTTTGAGGGGGGAGGGCTCTTTGAGACAGGGTTTCTCTGTGTAGCACTGGCTGTCCTGGAACTCACTCTGTAGACCAGGCTGGCCTCCAACTCACAAATTTGCTTGCCTCTGCCTCAAAAGTGCTGGGATTAAAAGCATGTGCCACTCCTGCCCGGCTCGTTCTCTTTTTTTTTTTTTTTTTTTTTTTTTTTGTATGAGTGTTTCGCTTATGTATATGTGTATGTGCATCATGCCCCCTCCTTTAAAACCTTTAAAACAAATAAAAAAGAAGGCAGACTCATTTTATAGCTCTGGCTGCCCTGGCTTTAAATCATGGAGAACTGCTTGCCTATGTCTTTGTGAGTGCTGGAATCAAAGCTGTGTGCCACCACACAATCTTTCTGCTTTTGAGACAAGGTCTTGTATAGGCTTATCTCTATAACCCTGAGGGAGGATATTATAGTTATCTACCACCATGTGTTGTGTATATGGTAGTAGAGACTGAATCTAAAGCTCTGTGTATGCTAGGAAAGCACAGTTATATCTCCATCCTCTACCCTACTTGTTTATTTATTTTTCATAGTTTTTACTTTTAATTTTAGCTAGTAAACTTGTATGTCTTTTGGTTTCCTTGGTGGTTCTTTTGTTGTATAATTAGCATTTTTTGTTTTTGTTTTCTGTTTCTGATGATTGGAGCCTAAGGAATTTGTGCTTTTTTCTTTTTTTTTTTTTCTTTTTTTTCTTTTTTTGGTTTCGAGACAGGGTTTCTCTGTGTAGCTCTGGTTGTCCTGGAACTCACTCTGTAGACCAGGCTGGCCTCGAACTCAGAAATCTGCCTGCCTCTGCCTCCCAAGTGCTGGGATTAAAGGCGTGGGCTACCACCGCCCTGCTATAATTAGCATTTTTAAAAAAAGATTTATTTTATTTGTATAAGTACACTGTAGCTGTACAGATGGATGTGAGCCATCATATGGCTGCTGGGAATTAAACTTAGGTCAGCCCTGCTCACTCTGGCTCCGGCCCTGTTTGCTCCTGCATAATGTAATTCACTGTAACTGTCTTCAGACGCGTCAGATCTCATTATGGGTGGTTGTGAACCACCAGTGATTGCTGGGATCTGAACTCAGGACCTTTGGAAGTCAGTGCTCTAACCTGCCGAGCCAGCCCCCTGTAATTAGCATTTATTTATAACGGCATGTCCTGTAAGGTTTTCTGAAAGTTGCATCTTTAATTTTTTTTCTTTTTTTGTAAGTAAATGTGACCTAGCTCTCTTTCATATAGTATCTTGGTGTGTAGTTAAAGCTCATTTTCAGTCATCCTGCCTTTACCTTTAGAGTGTCGGGATTATGGGTGTATGCATTATGCTTGGTTAACTTGTTGGGTCTTTTTAACTATTATGATTTAAATGTAATATATCCAATGGATATTGATATAATAATATTTAACACTTGATAAAATATTTTTCTTTTAGTCTGGATGTGGATAGTGAAGCTAAGAAACTACTGGGATTAGGACAGAAACATCTGGTGATGGGTGACATTCCAGCAGCTGTTAATGCATTCCAGGAAGCAGCTAGTCTTTTGTAAGTATATGTTCTATTGTAAAACAGTGGTGTATTGCTTACAAACTTGAAACAGGTTCTCTATGGGGAGAAAGAAGGACGAATGAGGGGAGGGTATAGTAGTACCATGGTAGAGTACTTGCCTAATACGTGTGAACTTCAACTCTGGCTTTTTATTTTCTATGGATGAGTTTTTATTATTCTAAAACCTAAATATCACTGGGTAATTTCAGTCTTTTAACTTTTTTGAATAAGGTGATTTTCATCATAGTCACTAATGATTAAGAGGAAAAATAACTTTTTTTTTCTTTTTATTA
This sequence comes from Montemys delectorum, assembly GCA_019843815.1. Lineage (NCBI taxonomy): Eukaryota > Metazoa > Chordata > Mammalia > Rodentia > Muridae > Montemys > Montemys delectorum. The sequence goes on from JADRCD010226282.1 coordinate 7,867, forward strand.
TCTAAAATGCTTGAGAGTAGAGTGGTGGTGGGGCACACCTGTAAACTCAGAATTTGGGAGGCAGAGGCTCGGCTGGATTACAGAGGGAGTATTAGCACATCCAGGTATACAGAGAAACTCTGAAAAATATACTTGGCCAGGCAGTGGTCACACACACCTTTAATCCTAGCACTTGGGAGGCAGAAACGGGCTGATTTCTGAGTTAAAGGCCAGCCTGGTCTGCAGAGTGAGTTCCAGGATAGCCAGGGCTATACAGAGAAACCCTGTCTCAAAAAGCCAAAAAAAAAAAAAAAAAAAAAAAAAAGAAAAATATACTTGGGTTCAATTCTAAGACCTTTTAGATGGTAAGCAAGTACATTATCATTAAGCTATTCCCTTAATGTACTGGGTTATCAGTTTGGCTTATATTTTTTAATTTTTTTATTTGTATGATATATTCCCTGAAAGTATGTGTATATGCCATGTGTGTGCTAAGTGCCTATGGAAGCCAGGATTGGGCATTGGGATACCTTTGGTAGTAGATTGTGAGTTGTCAAGTGTATGGATGCTCAGAATTAAACCCAGTTTCTCTGCCAGAGCAGCAGCCTTTTTAAAAAAAGCTCTCAACCTTTTCTCCAACTTGACTACTCTTGATTTAATTTCTGCTACTAAATCTGTTATTAGGATACCATTTTTCAAATATTAACATTGTTATTTGCTTATGTAACTGATTGGAATATGATTGGAGCCATGAGTTGGCTGTATGTTGGAGAAACAGATTAGTAATCTAAGTCTTCAAACTATCTTTTTTTCTAATCCCTTTGTCTGAATGCATTGTCTCTATGATAGTTTTTCTAATAGAAATTGAGGTTAGTCATGTGTTTTCATTCACACTAGGAAAGAAATCTTTTTTAATGACTTACTTTTTTTTTTTAAGATTTAATAAGTACACTGTAGCTGTCTTAAGACACACCAGTAGGGGGCATCAGATCTCATTAGAGATGGTTGTGAGCTACCCTGTGGTTGTAGGTTTCAGATTTACTTTTTGACTGTGCCTAATTTCTTTTTTTTGGGGGGGGGGGCAGGGGGGAGGGGGTTTCGAGACAGGGTTTCTCTGTACAGCCCTGGCTGTCCTGGAACTCACTCTGTAGCCCAGGCTGACCTTGAACTCAGAAATCCACTTGCCTCTGCCCCCCAAGCGCTGGGATTAAAGGCGTGCGCCACCAATACCTGGCAGTGCCTAATTTCTTACTCTCAGCATGCAGAACAGTGTTATTCTTGGATGTCTGCAGCAATCACTGGGCCTGCCTTTGTTCTGTTCTGTCTGGACTTAATAATTTTGGGCTGTGGTATTTAGTACTCTGCTACGAGTGAAGATCAAATTTGTTCTGGTGTCTTTTTTAATTTTTTTTGATAATTTTTTAAGATTTATTTATTATTATTATAAATGAGTACACTGTAGCTGTCTTCAGACACATCAGAAGAAGGATTCAGATTTCATTATAGGTGGCTGTAAGCCACCATGTGGTTGCTGGGATTTGAACTCAGGACCTTCCGAAGAGCAGTCGGTGCTCTTACCTGCTGAGCCATCTCACCAGCCCATCTGGTATCTTTCTTATTCCCTTGTATTGCTGTGATAAGCATCATGCCCTCAAATTAACTTGGGTTAAGTATTAAGGGTTTATTTGGCTTTACATGTCCTGATCATACTCCCACCATTGAGGAATTCAGAGCAGGAATACTGCTTATTAGCTTATTCTCAATATCTTGCTCACCCTGCTTTTTTAATACTATGACTACCTTCTCAGAGGTGGTCCTGCCTTCAATGGACTGGGGGCCTTCCCATATTAATTATTAATTCAGAAAATGTCCCATAGACTGCAGGTTGTGTCCAGTATTGTTTCAGTTGAGATTCCTCTTCCCAGATAATTTCAGTTTGTGTCAAGTTGTTAAAAACTAATCAATGTATACTGTAAGTATTGGAAAGTTTTTGGTAAAAATGAATGGGTTTAGAAATGATACAAGGTTTTTTTGTTGACATAAATGGGTGTTTTGTGTGCATGTATGTGTCTGAACATGTACATGCCTGGTGTTCAGCAAGGTCAGGAGGGCATCAAATCACCTGGAACAGGAGTTACAAGTGCTTGTAAGCTGACCTGTAGGTAAAAGTAAACACTCTTTGGTTGAACAAGTCTGTGGACTTGCTTCTGGGGTGTGGGGCTCAGGAGCTCTTGGTGGGGCAGGCCTGTTTCTTCTTCACCACCACAGGCTTCTGGCTTCGAAGGATGGAACTGGCTCTGCTGATGTAGATCAGGGCGGTACTTGTTATTTCAGATCAAGTGCCTGATGCTGCTGAGGGTAGCCCGAGCATTCTTGTTGATTGTGGTCCTCACGTAAGAAAGTAAACACTCTTAGTTTATTTTTTAGAATTTTGGAAAGATCAACGATTACTGTCCTGCCAGAAAGGATATATTGGAATCTTTTCCCCTTCAGTGTTGGCTTGAAAGCTCAAGGCCTCACACATTCTGGCAAGAGCTCTACTGAGTTAAATTCTCATTGCCTAGGGAAAAAAATTAATATAAACTTTTTTAATGGAATTCACTTAAACATAACCCTCTACAATACTTTTTGCTTAGTTTGGCTCATATTCAACTCTCTTTTAAAAATTATTAGTTTTTAAAATGAGTATTAGTGTTTCTTTTGCATATATGTCTATGTGAGGTTGTCAGATTTCCTGGAAGTGGAATTAGGCAGTTGTGAGCTTCCATGTGGGTGCTGGGAATTGAACCCTGGGTACTCTAGAAGAGTAGTAGCTAATGTTCTTAACTGATGAGCCATCTTTCTAGTCCCCTTATCTCATAGTCTTAAATCATTAGTTGGTTTAATTTTGTATGACTTATGGTCTTTGGATTCCATGAAAGCTGATATACTTGTTTCTTGGTTTTTAATGTCTTATGTATACCCATTAGTTTAGAGGCTCAAAGAGGGTTTTGGATCCTCTAGACCTGGAGTTTGCAGTACTTGCTTTTAACTACAGAGCCATTTCTCCAGCCCTAAGTATATGAGTATATATTTGTGTGCCTCCCTGGTGCCTTCAAGAGGCTAGAAGAGGATACTGGATTTGGATACTGCATTATGGTTGTTAACCATGTGGGTGCCAGGAACAAGTGCTCCTAACCACTTTTTTTTTTTTCTCCAGCTACCTTTTTTTAGTTTGTTCTTTGGAGACAAGAATTTTCTCTGTATTCGTAGCCATCTGGGAACTCACTTTGGAGACCATTGCTGGCTTTTTAGCTCAAGAGATCATTGGACTCTGCCTCCCAAAGTGCTAGAATTAAAGGTGTATGCCACCATTGCCCAGCTTTTTCGGCCACCTTTTTTAGTTTTTTGTTTGTTTTGTTTTGTTTTTTTTTTTCTAGGCTGATCCCCCCCCCGCCCCCCCCCCACAGTGTTTCTCTGTCCTGGAACTTCTTGCTTAGACTAGGCTCACCTAGAATTCAGACATTAAACCTTGCATACCAGAATGCAGTACAGTCATTATTAGTAAAATAGCTGAGCAGTTAATAACATTTGCATTTTGCAAAAAAGAAATATTTAGGTACTGAGAAAGAACAATTTGTCTAATAGTGTATTGGTAGTTATGGGTTAAAAAGAAGTTTTGGTTTAGGTATCCTGGTTTCAGTATTACTGGTCTTTGGGGACTGGAGAGGTGGTGTAGCCAGTAAGAGCACTGACTATTCTTCAGAGTATCCAAGGTTCAATTCTCAGTACCCACATGGCTGCTCATTTGTTTGTAACCTCAGTTTTAGGGCTTATGACACCCTCACATAGACATACATGCAGGCAAAACAATGAATGAAGAGTAAGAATACATTAAAAACACAATCATAAATAATATGCTTTATTTCAGAATGCCCCCTAGATTTAAATTTATTTGTTTATTTATTTATTGTATATGAGTACACTATAGCTGTACATGGTTGAGCCTTCATGTGGTTGTTGGGAATTGAATTCTTTAGGATCTTTGCTCTGCTCCAGCCCAAAGATTTATCTATTATTATAAATAAGTACACTGTAGTTGTCTTGAGACACACCAGAAGAGGGTATCAGATCTCATTACAGATGGTTGTGAGTCACCATGTGGTTTCTGGGATTTGAACTCAGGACTTTCAGAACAGTCAGTGCTCTTATCCACTGAGCCATCTAACCAGCCCCAGAATGCCCTTCCAATGGTTCTTTTTCATTACGTAAGTCCCACCAAAAATCTTACAACTGTTCTGCTCAACATGGCATTTATAAAGTGGCAGGAAGAATATCTCTTATAAAATACTTAGTTGGTGGCACTTAAAATATACAATATAGCAGGACAGTGGTGGCGCATGCCTTTAATCCCAGCACTTGGGAGGTAGAGGAGGGTGGATTTCTGAGTTCCAGGACAGCCAGAGCTATATAGAGAAACCCTGTCTCGAAAAACAAAACCAAAAAACAAACAAACAAAATAAAAAATATATATATATAGATTTAGAACATGTAACATTAACTTTAGGTGCTGTTAACTAGCAATTACAAATGTTCAGACTAGATATTTACTTTCTTTGTAGAGGTAAGAAGTATGGAGAAACAGCTAATGAGTGTGGAGAAGCCTTCTTTTTTTATGGGAAGTCACTTCTGGAGTTGGCCAGGTATGTCTTTGGAAAATCTCATTTTTGAATAGAATATTTTATATCACTTTGTTTTTTTAAAAATTGAAGCTTCCTTATTGTCTAAAATTGTTTTATGCAAAGAATGAAATTGTATTTTGAGGTTTTGAATAGTCAATGGCTGATCAAAGTTTTATACAGAGATACGAACATTAAGAAACACTGAGCAAGCTCAAAACAGTTATTCGACAAGGATAGAATTTGAGTAAGTAACACATAAAAATATCTAGTAAATAAGATTTTCTGCTTGTTAGGGTTCCTGAATTTCCCAAAATCTGAGGCGGCTGAAGCAGGAGGGCCAAGTTTCAAATTTTGTAGCCTAACTCAAAAGGAGATCTTTCTCTCCAATTACAAAGACTCTCTCCAATTACAATTGGAAACTGTTCGTTAAATTATTGTATAATGTTTAATTTATTAATTTACTAATTAAGTCAATTAACATACAACTGTTGTATAAAAAATAAAGCTATTGATGATATACAAAATAATAAGTGATTAGTCTTTACACATAGTTCTGTTAAGTTTCCTAATTTTGTGAATATTCAGTACACTTAATGCATTAGCACTAAATGAGTTAGTACTAACACATTAAGTTCACAGAATGTCAGTGGCCATTTAAGGGAAATGGGTACAGATTTTAGTTTAGCATAGTTTAGGAAATAGTATGTCCCTGCTACAGAATGAAATGGATAGATGTCTTATTCTCTAGATGATAATCACTATTCACACTTTTCAGGTGAGAGTCCACTTTCTTTTAGTATTTTATCGTGTTAGTATTTGTTAGAAGTTTTAAATGGTTTCTTTTTTTCTTTTTCTTTTTCTTTCTTTTTTTTTTTTTTTTTCAAGACAGGGTTTCTCTGTGTAGCCCTGGCTGTCCTGGAACTCAATCTGTAGACCAGACTGGCCTTGAACTCAGAAATCCACCTGCCTCTGCCTCCCAAGTGCTGGGATTAAAGGTGTGCGCCACCACTGCCTGGCTAGGCATTCATTATTTTTAAAGTTTTGATCATTGGTTGTCTTCTTTGAGCATGTAGTTGGGTTTGTTTTTTGGTTTGTTGATTGTTTTGATATGGAGATGTCGTAGTTGATCAAAGTAACTTATAGAAATGAGCTTATTGGAGGCTTACAGTTTCAGAGGGTGATTTCATGACTATCATGGAAGGGAGCATGGTGCAGGGCTGGCAGGCATGCCACTGGAGTACCAAGCCATTCCAACAATGGTTAGAATTTTGAAATGTCAGTGCCCACTCCAAGTAAGTGACACTCCTTCCAACAAGGTCTTTCCATATAGTACCACTAGCTAGGGATCAAGCATTCTAACATGAGCATTTCTCATTCAGACAACTACAGAAAGTCTTACTAGTAGATCATCCTGGTCTTGGACTCACAGAGAACTGCCTGATTCTTATTCCTGAGTTGCGATTAAAAGCATGTGACACAAGACTGGGCCTAGTGGTTTTGTTACTATTGCTGCTGTTCTATAAGATTTTTCTTAATTTAGCCAGTCAGTGGTGTTACAGCACTTGGGAAGGGAGAGGTGGGCTGATCTCTTGAGTTTGGGGCCAGCCTGGTATGCAGAACTGTTTCTAGGACAGCTAGGGCTACACAAAGGAACTGTCTAAAAAAAAAATCAAACAATTTATTTATTTATATGTAGGGGTAGATTTGTGAACATAAATGCAAAGTACTTCCCAAGGCCAGAATTCTCAGATCTCATAGAGTCTGAGTTACAGACATTTGTGAGCTGTCTAATGTGGATGCTAGCAACTGAAATCAGGTCCTCTTTATAGAGGCAAGGGCTGTACTAAGCCATTGCTCTGGCACTGCCTCTCCCTCCCCACACTACTTAATTGTAGAACTTCTGTTTTGAATATATATTTTTATATTCTCTTGGTTTCTTTTTCTGCCTTTTTTCTCCTCAATCATAAAATACATTGTTAGGAACTAGTTATACTTTTATGCTTTTTCTTCTTATAGAATGGAGAATGGAGTGTTGGGAAATGCCTTAGAAGGAGTGCATGTAGAAGAGGAAGAAGGAGAAAAAACAGAAGATGAATCTTTGGTAGAAAATAATGATAATGTAGATGGTATGTAGAGTTGCATGCTACAGTCAAGAGATGCGACGACTGATAACTTTCTTTTAAATAAGTTATGGAAATAGGGTTCTCCTTATGGTGGTTGGTCTCTCCAAAGATAATTGGGCTGATGCAGTGAGTGTAGACCATTACTAAAGTGATAGTGAGCTTCTAAGAGAATAATTAAATGTATCAAATAGATACATTCTTTTAAATTAGCATATTAAATATTAAGAAAAGATCAAATATTTTTCTCATACATATTTTTAAAACACCTTCCATAGCTCAGTAATTTTAATAAGAGTCTTTGGATCACTTCTGTTTTATACATCTTAGAAAATTAAATATTTTCTAAGTTTGGCTATTAGAAATCAAATAAGTATAATGTTTAAGAGAGGGAGGAAAGCTTGACATCTCATCTCTGACTGGTAACAGATTACTCGATATGAATCTATTGGCTTCATTTCTTTTGCAGTATGTTGCTTTGCTAGCTTGGATTCTCCCTTTCTCCCTTTGCTTTTCTTATGGGGGCATCTCATAAAACTTAGGCTTAAGGGAATGTTTTTCTACTTTCAATTTATGCTTTTATCATTAAACTCGGAGACATGTTTATGCTTCATGTTCTTTAACCATGTAGAGGAAGCAAGGGAAGAGTTGAGAGAACAGGTTTATGACGCCATGGGAGAGAAAGAAGCCAAAAAAGCAGAAGGCAAGTGTCTGACAAAGCCTGAAACTGATAAAGAACAGGAAAGTGAAGTGGAAAAGGGTGGAAGAGAAGATATGGATATAAGTGAGCCTACAGAGAAGCTCCAGGAAAAAGTTGAATCGACTTCAAAGCAGTTAACTGAATCCTCTGAAGAGGCAAAAGAAGCAGAAATACCAGGACTGAATGAAGATGAGGTCACTTCTGGGAAGACAGAACAGGAATCATTGTGTACTGAGGAAGGAAAATCAATTTCTGGAGCTTATGTTCAAAATAAAGAATTCAGAGAAATAGTGCCTCAGGAGGAGGAGGGAGAGGAAATAATGAGCTTAGAGAAAAAGCCAAAAGAAACTTCAGAAGATCAGCCTATTGGGGCTCCAGAAAAGCAGGGCACTTTAATGAAGGTGGTAGAAATAGATGCTGAAATAGACGGTGAAGTCAAGTCAGTGGATGTGGGTGGGGAGGAGCCAAAGGATCAGGTAGCTACCTCTGAGAGTGAACTAGGAAAGGCTGTTCTTATGCAAGTGACAGGGCAAGATGTTGAAGTATCACCAGTAGTGGCTGCAGAGGCTGGATCTGAAGTCTCTGAGAAGCCAGGGCAGGAGATTACAGTTCTTCCCAACAATGGTCCAGTTGTTGGACAATCAACTGCAGGAGATCAGACTCCTAGTGAACCACAGACTTCTGCAGAAAGACTGACAGAAACTAAAGATGGCTCAAGTGTAGAGGAGGTGAAGGCAGAGCTGGTTCCTGAACAGGAGGAAGCTATGCTACCTGTAGAAGAGGCTGAGGCAGCTGGAGATGGGGTTGAGACCAAGGTAGCCCAGAGGGCCACGGAGAAAGCACCTGAAGACAAATTTAAGATAGCTGCTAATGAAGAAACACAAGAGAGAGACGAACAGATGAAAGAGGGTGAAGGTAACCGGGATGTGATAGAGCTGCAGTGGGTGGAGTACATCTCTAGATATGACTCACTAATCATTGGTAAAAGTCAGCCTTCCATTCAGGATTTTCAGTCTGCCTTTAGAAACTACAAAGTAGGTCTTCTGATTTCTGAAACTTGGCTAGCAGTCAGTAACTTGTTATGCCATGCTAGCCAATGAAATGATAATGAAGGGTGAATTAGAAATGGGTTGTGGGATAGCTAGGGACATATTAGGCTAGGCTGGCAGAGAATGCTGAATGGATGTTCACTTGCATGCCTTTGGATTTTAAAATTCACTGTTCACATGGTTTCTCCTCTGTTGTAGGAGGTAGGGACAGAGCAGTAGAATCCACTGAATTGGTGCACTTAAGCAGGCATGCCATTTACATGAAGTCAGCTAACTTTCTGGTGCCCTTTTCACTTTTAGTTCATAGAAATGTTTAGAAGATTATTCACATTAATTTTAGTGGCCCTCTTCAGAGACAAAAGTTAGCAAAGTCCTTAGCCATTATCCCTTTTTGTTGCTTTCCTTCCTCATTGAATGCTTGCTTTGGCTGCTAATTAACTATAGTGTTATTGGCTTAATTCAGATTCAATTTTATCAATATTTTTAAGCCTCAAACTAATTGGCACGTCTGACTTGAGTTGTGCTCAGTTGGGGATTCTACTGTATTTAAGTTTCATCTAACATTAGCATTAATAATTACAGATTCATTTCAATTAATAATTTTCTGCATAACTGATAACTATTTTACGGGTTGTCTAAGTTACGGATTTTCAGTGACCTATCTTTATTATTTGACCATTCTGGTAAGCATTTGCCTGTGTGCAGGTCTCTGCACTCCAGCCAGCAGAGACGTAGTGAGACATGAACTCGATATGTGGTAGCACACAGGCTTCTTGAGCTTCAGGAGTTCTTTAATAGAAAGCTTAGAACTGAATTCTTCAGTTTTGTGAAAACTCTTATATTTTGATTCTAACCTCTCTGAAGTGCTGAGGATTGAACATGGAGCATCATGTGTGTTAGTCAAGTACTATACTTCTGAACCAAATTTTCAGCGCTATAAGTGACATTTTTCAGTGTTAATAAAATTTTGTAAATTTTTATAAATATGGTCTGAGGAGAAAGCCTTCATCACACCTAATAGAGATGGGTGCGTCTGGCTTTAGGGTGCAACCACATTCTATGGTAGGTTCCATTATATTGGGTAAATGCTAATCCACATCTTATATGGGTAAAAGCACATGCCACTCAACTGTGAGAACCTCAATTTGTCATATACTCCATACCAGCTTTTCAAGGAGAGATAGGAGCCATACATAGATTTCCTGGAAGCTTGTGAAACAATTAGCCTGGTACACAAGAGACCTTGTCCTATCCCTGAGCCACCCAAGTCCATCTTCTTCCCAGTACAGATGCAATGACTAGGTGCACCCACATTTACTCATATACATGGATTTCTACACACATTAAAACCCCACTGCAGCCAGGCGGTGATGGCACACACCTTTAATCCCAGCACTTGGGAGGCAGAGGCAGGTGGATTTCTGAGTTCGAGGCTAGCCTGGTCTACAGAGTGAGTTCCAGGACAGCCAAGGCTACACAGAGAAACCCTGTCTCAAAACAAAACAAAAAACCCCACTGCATAGAATGGCACCTGAATGATAGAATACTTCCCTGACACGTGGAAGTTTGATCTAGATTCACAAAAAAATAACAAGCCATTTCATGGTACTTGGTTTGTTACCATTTCTGGGATATCTATATCCCTCAAACAGATAATCAGTGTACTCTTACTGTCATGTTAGATATGGTTGGTAAGTGGACAAAAATGTAAATTGTAATCATAAAGGTTGGCTATGCTCAGATGTTCTGTGCTAACTGATCTGGTGGGTACTTGATTTACCTGTAGGAATTCTAGAATTAGCATTCTTTCATTTGGTTTTTGAGGCAGTGTCTCGCTATAATCCAGACTGGCCTGAAATAATGGTAGTCCCCTTGCCTATGACATGCCCTCTTGTGCTGGGTTTGCAGATGTAAGGATTACATAGCTTATTTATCTTTAATATATTTTCCTAATTTCTAATTTTGGTTTTGGCATATTTTAAATATGTAATGAGATCAGATGTAAAGTTAGGAAAATGGAATATGCACATCACTAGTAATACTCATTTGCAAGAAGGTCAGAAAATACTTCTCATTAGTACTTGATCACTGGTTACTAAGTTGGGAGCTTTACAGTTAGTGGCTTTCTAGCTTATCTCCACTATTCCATAAGAGAGAAACCCATTATTCTCAGGTCATTGTAAGAACATTAATGTATAAGTTTCCTTTAAAATTCTAAGATATTTTATGCCAAATTAAGTTTCATGACACTTTGGTACAGGTATAAATAGGTACAGATACCAGATAATATGTCTGTAATTTCTGTTTTTTGACACTGCATCTCACTCTATAGCTTAGCCTCAACCTTTTTGTTTGTTTCCAAGACAGGGTTACTTTATAGCCTTGGCTGTTCTCGAACTTAGTACTCTGTAGACCAGGGTGGCTTTGAATGTACCTGCCTCTGCCTACTGTATGTAGGTATTAAAGGCATGAACTACTATCACCTGGCCTTAGTTTCTAACTTTTTTGAGAGGGTTTCTCTGTGTAGCTCTGGCTGTCTTGGAACTCACTCTGTAGACCAGGCTGGCCTCAAACTCAGAAATCCACCTGCCTCTGCCTCCCAAGTGCTGGGACTAAAGGCATGCACCACCACCACCACCGCCAGGCTAACATTTTTCTTATATGTAGAATTCCAGCTGTTCTAGTATCTTGGGACCTGCATCCATCTTAAACGAAGCCAGGCGATGATGGCACAGGCCTTTAATCCCAGCACTTGGGAGGCAGAGACAGGCAGTTTCTGAGTTTGAGGCCAGCCTGGTCTATAGAGTGAATTCCAGGACAGCCAGGACTACACAGAGAAACCTCGTCCCGAAAAACCAAAAAAAAAAAAAAAAAAGCCTGAGAACTTGACCCACAGATGAACCCAAGCTGCATCTTCAGGAAGGACCCCATGGTTTATCCTTGGCCAGAGTTAACTGTTTTGTTTTTTTTATGTATATGAATACACTGTAGCTGTACAGATAGCTGTGAGCCATTATGTAGTTCAGAAGAGGGTGCCAGATCTCATTACGGATAGCTGTAAGCTACCATGTGGTTGCTGGGATTTGAACTCAGGACCTTCAGAAGAATAGTCAGTGCTCTTAACCGCTGAGCCATCTCTCCAGCCCCCAAGTTAACTCCTTTTTAACATGCTTTTTAACACCCATATTAGATAGGTCACAACTGTCTATAACTCCATCTCCAGGATGGAACACTTTTCTGGGCCTCCACAGGTGTTTGCACTCATGTGCATGGGCACATAATGATTTTTAAAAAACTCATCGTTTTAAATTTTTTAAAAAAAATATATTTTGTGCACTGTCACTGTCTTCAGACTCACCATAGGAGGACACTGGATCCCCTTAAAGATGTTTGTGAGCCACCATGTGTTTGCCGAGAATTGAACTCAGGGTGTCTGGAAGAACAGTCAGTGCTCTGAATTGCTGAGCCATCTCTCAAACTCTAAATCTTTTTAAAAAATGCATTGGGGGCTGTATTTCAGAAACACTGAATTGGATAGTAAGAAACAAAAATGAGTCTTTTTATATCCTGGGAAACTAGCCAGTTGTTGAGCTACAGTTTCAGTTAGAGACCCTATTTCAGAAAGTAAGGTAGAGAGTGACAGACGAAGACACCTAAAATTGACTTCTGCTCTCCATAAGGATATATACCTCACACACAAAAATGTGAACATTTTGATTATACAGGGTTTACTGATTTACTATAGTTAACTAGGTTGTTCTTTTGCATATTGTTCAAGTACTTTGATAGTGCTAGCAATTGGCAATATATAGGAATTTCCTTGCCTATTCCCATTGTACCAGTTGATTTGCAGATAAAACTACTGGCATTTAGCTCAGATAGGCCTTGTAGAATGCATGTTTAGTCAGTACTTTGGAAGCAGAGCTTGGTCTGAAGCCACCATGGTATACATAGCAAGTTTCAGAGTAGCCAAGGCTATAACTTCTCCAAAAACCCCACAAAATAAAAAAAAAACCCAACTTTTCTTGTTTCCATTCTCATATATAGGTTGTACAGTGGTGACATTTGTGAAATTTTTTTTTGGTGGTGAGAGTTTTAACCTGATAGCTATTACTGCCAGCTGCTAGTTAGATGCAGAAATATTGCTGATTCCTAGGTTTTTGAGAGTAGTTTATGGTATATAGTAAGATTTTTTTTTTTTTCATTGAGAAGGAAAAAACAAGAACAAAAAAATCCCCATCTAGCTTAATGAAAGATGACAATGAGTATATAAATCTGTGATTGTATCAACTAAAACTGCTGACATTTTGAATTTTAAGTTGTCTTATCAATAGTTATTATCAAAGCTTATTTGAACAACTGTGTGTAACTGTATATCAGAATAGTTGTTGGTGTGGCAGCTACACACAAATCTTAAAGTAACTAGTTGTTTAATCTCAATTTTTTTGAGCTGGCTGGAGTCTGTAACTTGCTTATTGGGGAGAGCTGATGGAGACAGTTCTCTTCTTCCCCATAGCTTATTGTAGGAAAGCTAGTTTTGGTATTCTGAATGGTCTGGAATTTTTTAGGCTTTGATACTTTGAGTATATCTTAACAAATGACTAAAACCTGTTTGGTGAGTAGATGGGAGATTTTTGCAAGAGGCAATATATAGGTGATCTTTCTTACTCTGAATCATATCGGGTTTATTTTTACAAGAAAATCATTAGTCTTTTAACTGACATTTGGATGAATATATTATAAGGTATATATATTCTAATGTAGGTTAGATTTGAGTTAGATGGTAACCACTAAGTGAGGGTAAATTTAAGATCAGATGCTAACTGATGTAGATTAGCTTCTTTTCCATTCTATCTTAGAATGTAGGTTGACAGATAGTATGAGAATCAGACCAGACAAGAAATACTACTTTTAGTTATATCTCAATACTAAGGAGTTTTTTCTTGTAGAAACTGAAGGCTCAGAGGAAGAAGACAAAGAAAATGACAAGGCTGAAGAAACACCAAATGAATCAGTTCTTGAAAAAAAAGTAAGCTGTTATTCCTTTAGTACCATTACAGTTTTCTTACTGTAGGGTTATGGGTTACTAATATAGGAAAGATTCCTGTAAGATACCTGGTCCTCAAGGAGGGCTTAGGGAATCTTTTTCTTTTTCATTATAAGATAAAATACAACATTATAATTATTTCACTGAGATAAGGTGACACCTTATTGTGAGTGTACATTTGGTAGGCTTCAGGGAGGCCTGCATTTTGAATTGCAATCAGTTTTCTTTTTAATTATATTAAATTATACCTTTAAGATTCATTCTCTTAGCCAGACAGTGGTGGCACACGCCTTTAACAACTGGGTGGTGATGGCGCATGCCTTCAATCCCAGCATTTGGGAGGCAGAGGCAGGCGGATTTCTGAGTTCGAGGCCAGCTTGGTCTACAGAGTGAGTTCCAGGACAGCCAGGGTTACACAGAGAAACCCTGTCTCGAAAAACCAAAAAAAAAAAAAAAAGACTGTCTTGTTCTTTTGCCTAACAACAATGATGTGGATACATTTCAGTCTGTTCAAGACAATGAAGAAGAGGAGATTGGGAATTTAGAACTTGCCTGGGATATGCTGGACTTAGCTAAGATCATTTTTAAGAGGTAAAAACTCTTGGTGTTTTGGTTTTTGTGTGTGTGTGTGTGTTCATGTGGGAATTTGTGGTTGAAAATAGAAAGCAGTTTTAAGATTTGACAATTATTTTTAAGGCTTTACTAATCTTTCTTTTAGGCAAGAAACAAAAGAAGCCCAGCTTTATGCTGCACAAGCCCATCTTAAACTTGGAGAAGTTAGTGTTGAATCTGGTAATGCATTTTCGTTTATGCTGTCTCCTATCTTTCCCCATGTCCCCATTCTCCCCTCTTGTTTTCCTTAGAATTAACCTTGAACATCCAAAATTACAAGGCAGGTTTTGCAGCCCTCTGCTGACTAAAAGAGAAATTTGTTAGCCATGAGCTATCTATATATAGCAAAGTCCCATAGACAGAAAAGAATGGGAGCTCTGAGTTTCCAGTAGTGTCTAGAGCAGTAAACAGCCTTGTAAATTGTGTGTCTTGACTGTTGATCCAAGCATTCCAGGGGGGAAGTAGAGACTCCAGGCCAGCCAGATCTATATAATGAGACCCTGAACTGAATTTATGTTAATTGCTGTCCATGGTGTTATTTCTTCATTTATCAGAGAATTATATCCAAGCTGTGGAGGAGTTTCAGGCTTGCCTAAGCCTGCAGGAACAATATTTGGAAGCTCACGACCGTCTCCTTGCAGAGACTCACTACCAGTTGGGTTTGGCCTATGGTTACAACTCTCAGTATGATGAGGCAGTAGCACAATTTGGCAAATCTATTGAAGTCATTGAAAAGAGAATGGGTAAGTAAACAGCAATTACTTTATATTTAGGTGATACCATGATTTACGTTGTGGGGGGAAAATGGTTTTTTTTGTTGTTGTTAGTGATTTAAAGCTGTTCTTTGTAGCTGTACTGCATGAACAGGTGAAGGAGGCAGAAGGATCATTTACTGAATATGAGAAAGAAATTGAGGAGCTGAAAGAACTGCTACCTGAAATTCGAGAGAAGATAGAAGATGCAAAGGAATCTCAGCGGAGTGGGAATGTAGCTGAACTTGCCTTGAAAGCTACTTTGGTTTGTTGAGTTTTATCTTAAAATTTTTTTAAATACACGTGTACAGTACAGTTAATGTTTATAGTCCATTTAAAAGGTACTTTTTCTCATGACTTGATTTTGTGTTAGTTGGTCAGAATGAGCCCATTTCACTTGTAGAAGTTGTCCGGTGTGTTCTCTATGCAGGAGACAGGTTTAAATTCTGTCAGTGCTGCTTTGTTTTTGACCTTGGACATTTCTTTTCCTTTCAGTATAAATACTATGTTACTATTTGTAAAATGTTTTCGAGAATACATAAGAAAAGCTTAGGTCTTAGATGGAGTCTCTTAGCCATAAATGCTGGGGTATACTCTGTATGAGATCAACTTAGTTTCTTGCTTACTCTGAATTTTCCAGGTGTCTGTGTTGAAGATTTTGCTGTGATGTTGTAGGCAAAAGGGATATTTTACCTTTTAATCAGGTACTTGTCTGTGTCTCACATAGGTGGAGAGCTCTACTTCGGGTTTCACTCCTAGTGGAGCTGGTGCTTCAGTATCCATGGTGAGTATTTTTTTCCTGTCAATAAGCTTACTCTGAGTCTAAAGGTTTGAAACTTAATAACTAACAAAGGCTCATTTTTTACCAGATTGCCAGTAGAAAACCAACAGATGGTGCTTCCTCATCAAATTGTGTGACTGATATTTCCCATCTTGTCAGAAAGAAGGTAAAATTTACATGAACTCACCTATTTTTTTTTTAACTTTTTACAATGTCTGCATTTTGAGGGTGCGAAGTTTGTAATAATACACTCTAGGGATAATAGATTCACCCTCTCAAGTGGCACAAAGAATCTAAGGCTTTGCATGAATGGGTTTTATTTGGAATAACTTACCTGGCAAACTTTTATCTAACCTGGTGCCTGTTTGGAAAGCCTTCTCACACTTCTGCTTGTAGTCCAAATCAATAATCCTTTCCCTGTAGTGTAAGTATTTGCGTTGGTGTACTGGCTTGTGCTCCATTTTTCAGATCTCTTTCCCTTACCCTCACCCCATTACTTGTGTCTCAACTATGTCAATTTTAAGATAAAATACATTGTGGCATCATTTATGTTGTGGTCAGCATTACCCTGTAACTAGATTGCAGATCCACAGGGCTGTGAGTTAGGATGTTTTAAGATGTTAGCACCAGAGAGGCTACAGGAATTTTCTGCAATTGTTTTCTTAAGATAAATATGAACCCTTTACAATTCTACCTTTAGAGGAAACCAGAGGAAGAGAGTCCCCGGAAAGATGATGCAAAGAAAGCTAAACAAGAGCCAGAGGTGAATGGAGGCAGTGGGGATGCTGTCTCCAGTGGAAATGAAGTTTCAGAAAACATGGAGGCTGAGGTGAGTAGTATAAAGGATGAATGTATTGAAAATAGTTTGCATAGGAGATCTGGCAAATGGATTCGATTTATGGTTTCTTAATGAGTACCTGGTCAACAATCTTTTTCCCATGTGATCTCTTGGGTTTGTCAGCCTTACCATTGGAAAGGACTGGAACCTCCTTTTCACATAGGATGGTTTGACTTATGTCTGGGTAAGTTAAAGTTAGGGTCTTTGTCTTTCAGGCTGAGAATCAGGCTGAGAGCCAGACAACAGCAGAGGGGAACATGGAGTCTGCAGCTACAATTAAAAGCACTGCATGTTAAGAGGCGAGCAGAACCTTCCTCCTGAGGGAAAGTGGTTTTGTACATAATGTATTTTTTCACTTTTGGGGATTCTTTTTGTATAACTCCAATAAAGATTGTAGGCAACAGCTGAGGCTTTGATCCTTTTTTCTTAAATATTGGTGGAATGCTTTAGGGCACTCTACAGTTCTTGTGTGTACATGTTTGTGTTTTGCTATTGCACAACCCACTTCCTGTCTAATGTGGAGGTGATCAAGTGTGGCTAGAGGCCCTTCATCTTCTACTGGTGCTATGTTTCTATTTCCAAATATTGGCTGAAATCAGTTACCTTGTACGCTTTCAGTGGTGCTGTCCCTGGATTGGGTCTGCTAAATAAGAACTGGTAGAAATCAGTTTGGTGCTGAAAATGGATGATGGAATGTGACCCAGGTCTTGGTTTGTGCCTATCTTCTGTTCACCTGGTTTCCATTTAAGGCCATAATCCTATCCTGGGAAAATTAGTAGGAACATGGGAAGTGATTCCTGAGGAAAATAGTTGTTAAAGACTCCAGATCTAATTTGAAAGGCTCACACTGTAGTGGGAGACAAGTAGAAGACTCTGGAGGAGCAAGTCTGTTATTTTCTGTATAGAAAGGTTACACTATGTCAACAAGTGGAATTGTTATATTGTCTGCGGTTTTGTCTATAAAAATAAATATGCTAATTTTAACAAATCTCTTGTTCTGGAATTTTACTTGACTCTACAAAAAGTGTCCTGGGCTGCCTGGAGTACCTCATTATGGGATATGGGGTTGAGTGGCAAACTGGTCCTTCAGTTCTGGGTTTCTGATTGAGGGATGGTGGTCAGATGTTAATGCCATCCTATTGGGCTAGGTCAGGGTACATAAATTAAGACTCAGTCTGAGCTACCTCATACTAACTGGCTTGTTAAAATGCTATTGAAGTAGGTTCCCCTCATTTCTGCTGTAAACCCTGGTGACGTCTAATCCGGAGGATGGGAGTTGGACAGAATGACTTTCCAGCTTTTCTCATATTTTTTGTGCTAGTCACTAAAGCTTGGCTCTTTTTGATAGCTTTGTATTGTTATACTCTAAGTCCTAAAGTGTTTTTCCCCATTTTTCCAGTCAGAACACTATATGCAGTGCAAGATTCTTGCTGATTGGTCCAGGATGCAATTCCAGTAAATGATCACCTACTTGGCTGGAATCTAAATCTGGAGTTCCCTCTATATTGGAAGCTTGATTCTGGATAGATTTCTGAGCTGAGTGAAATTTGACAATGCTGGCTTTGGTAAATCGTGGCTGTTTTCAGAGAACAGAATGCCAGCCAGTTTAACTGTAAATATTTGATCTACTTTACAAAAGGAAAATAAATGTAGAAGAAAATCAAGTTGGCTAATTTAAAGAAAATTGGGTTTAAGTGTTATTTTTCGCCACATTTAAGGATCACTGTTACAAGACACCACTTAAAAAGCTGCAATTCTAGAAATTAGTGTTCAGTCAAAACTGGTGAGGACTCAAGTGCTCGTTTTTATCCTTAATACTGACAAAAGCCTCTTCTGTGGGAGGTGGGGGGTCAGCAAAGCCACAACTGTGGATGAAGAAACTGGATTCCACCGAAGATGAACTGGACACCTGTAGAACATGAAAGGTAGGGCATTTTGTTTGTTTGTTTGTTTTTTATGCAAAACTGGAGGAGACAAGACAAATGTTGGAGTTAAACTGAGGACAAAGTTTAAAATAGAGCAGGGCAAGTGTTCTTTTTCTGCCACATGGTATTTCATGGGTAAGTTTAAGGATCAAAAGGATTAATGTAGATAACCTTAATTGGTACACACTATCTTATAGCAGCTGCTTAGCCTACAGACTTGGCCAGTTATATTCAGAAGTGGACTCACCATTGGTGGGTACTGGTATTCATGGGCACTTGCTGGATTGATCTCTGTCAATGTCTGGGCATCTGTATCTCTTGCATTTACCAGCCTCAGAAAGAGCTCAGCCTGGCCTGCCTGACAAAGGAAGTGGCACTCCATTGTTATCTCGGAGTACACCCAGTCTTTACCCTCAATACTTACCTGGGGAAACTCATTCATAGGGGCAAGGCTGACGCTGGTGTTAGGAGAGACCCGAAGTGGGAGGCGCCAACGGCCACTAAGCACCCTCAGATCTTGGTCAAATAGCAATAGTGAGGCCCAAGCCTTTGGTTGTGGTGCCCATGTAACTCTCTGCCAGGCCTGTAGTTCACAGTTTAAAGATACCAATGGTGATGGAGGCAGCCTATGAAACAACCAAAGCCATGTTGGAAGATTTAGCTGAAGTCCCATCATAGGGTACTATAGAGACATAATGAGGTGCAGGCTTTGTGACCTATATCTACTAACCTGGGCACAGGCTGCCTGCTTGCAAGGATAGCACAGTTGCCCATAGGTCCAGGGGCTAAAGGTGGCGGGAAGCAAAGGGCTGGAAGTAATGCTGTGGTCCCTCCTGTATCCTGTCCATTCCAGGCCAAGCTTGTCATTAGCTGTACCCAAATCCAAGAAGCGTCAAGGCCACGCAGGAAGTCATAGAAAATGACAAGGCCAGCCCTGAAGGATACAAATCTATGTACACAGAGCCCCTATTGCCTCCTCCCAGCCAGTACTTCAACCCTGGATAGGTGGTTTGGTGGGTCACCATCAGTAGTGGTTGAGTCAAAGATGCTGTTAAAGAGGGAGCAGGCCTCACCCAGGGTCATAGGGTGCAGGACCTAGGACATCCGATGCTGGTAGGAGGAAGTGGCAATCCAGACCCAATTTTCTTGTCACGGTTCCATTAAGTATCTATTGTGGACAAAAGAGTTCAGCCCTATAGAACTGCAATCTGCCCATGCTCCCCAAACTGCTTGTCAAGCCAGTCATCCACCCCAACTTCGCTGACTTCCTCACAGTCTTTGAAGTATCAAGGAAGTTCTGAGCTTTTGTGGAACTTGCAAGTGGTGGTACTGGGGGTACAACTGGTGGAGGGAGGAGAGAGTTCTCACACCTTCTACTCGGGAGATCCCTGGGTCCTAGAAACAAAAGTTGGCTTAAGTCAGGGGGAGTATAGGGTCATAAACCAAAGACACAAGGATAGATGTACAGACAGCAACACATTACATACATTGACCTCATTCTCCCGACATGGTCCCTTTCCCCCTTCAGAGTTGGGTTCCCTGGGATGGTCTAGGGAGAGGCTGCAATTTTCACTGACCCCAGGGTGACAGACTCAGGACTTTCTGCTTCTGCAAGGCCAGGATTTCTGCCTCCAGGAGCATGTTTTCGGCTTCCACCTTTAGAACCTCCTCAGAGGCCGCACTTGCTTTTTCTGAGATGAATTAAAGTGAACTGTCAAGCGTCATGTAGTTCTCTAACGTTGAGGGTTTCTGCACAAGCCTAGATTTGTCAGCTGGCAATGGGTTTTTCTTCCTTGAGCTTCTGAGCCTCCCATCCTAATGGTCTCTCACTCCCTTTTCTCCTCCCAAGTAGATACCCTGTAGGCTGGACCCTTTTGTTTACCCTTGTGGTTCTGCGACCGCCGCAATTCTAGGGCTAATGCTTCCACTTGCAGCTGCAATATTTTGTCCAGAAGGTCTGGGTCTCGGCCTCCACCGCGTACGTAGGCCTCACGTAGGACCCTAGCAAGCAGGCAGCAGAAAGCGATCTCCCACACTGAACAGACTCCCGCCCCTGCCCACCCGGTGCCAAGGTCCTCACCGGATGTCTGCAGCCAGCGTTTCCGGGTTGGACCTTAGCGGCAGGCAACAGAATTCCACTACCCTAAGGGGGTCCTGCTGGTGGCTGGCGCGAGGAGATGATGTCACTGACCCCGCGCCCAAGGTCCCGTCCCACCCAGGCTTCTACTTAAGCTAGGATAGCTGCTTACGAAGGCTGAGGCTGGAGCGCCTGGACGTGCGCTCCTAGCATTTGCAGCGCTCCCCGCGTCCGGCTGGCCTCTTCCCTGAGTTCTCTGAGCTCTCGTTCTAAGACGAATGGGCGGGGTAATCCTCCCTTGGGTCCCGCTACGCTGTGGAGGCGCTGTTTTAGTTCTGAGGGAGAAATGGGCAGAGTCAGGGTGAGTCCTAGCACAGCGCGGAGACCCAGAGTCTATGCCTCCCTACCTCTCACCTTCGCCACGACGCTCAAGGGCCCGGCTTTGCGCTTCCGTCTCCGCCACGCGTCTGGTGCGGGTTCCCTGCAAGGCTCGCAGCCTCTCCCCAGGGTTCCCTGCAGTCTGGGAAGTGAGAACCCCAGTCGTCCAGGGACCTATTTCCTGTAGGGACAGTCTCAGCAAATGCACCTGCAAGTAACCCGGACCCGCTCTCTCTGTACTGGGTGATCTCCCGCAGGTACTATCTACACACGTGAGGTTTGTAGCCATGTTTGGTGTGTACCTCCTCTGTGAGCCTCTTTAGAGCAGATGTGCAGGCCTCCTGATCACGGCTCTGTTCTTGTGCCATAATCTGGGGGCAGGGAGACGACAATGTAGGAAAGTTTGCTGGAAAACCTACCCCTGGCCCCTGGCGGCCCTTACCTTGGTGCCTCGCTGTTCAATAGCTACTGAAGGTTGTGATTTAAGTGTTACCTCCGGAGTCAGCCGGCCAATGCAGAATCGTTTGGTGTGTGTGGCCAACAAAGCCCAGGAGCGGAAAACCATATCACAGGATTCACAAGGTAAAAGTCCTGATTCCCCAGAGTAATCGGCCATGGGATGGAATCTCTTATAGACACCAGCGTCCTACAGAGGATGCGGTAAAAGAAAAAGGGCAGACTGGAAAGAAAAGAGAGAAAAGGGACAAAGAATAGGCCAACTCTGTTAAGTCTCCAAGTCATTCAAATCTATGTTTATGTTTGGGGAGGTGCCCTAGCTCCCTGGGCAGCGAGTACAGGCTTAGGCAGGCCAGGAAAATGTGCCTTGCCATCTTTGGGTGGAGCCCAGGTGAGAAAATGTCAGTTTGTTCCACCAATTGTAGTGAGTTTGGCCAAGTACGTAACAGCAGCTTTGATTTCATTGCCTATAGAAAAGGCAGCCTCCTTAACTAGCCTCTGATAGGCAAGTGTCACCAGTACCACAGCTGTTCTCTGAAATGGACAGAACTGAAGCTACAATTCTCCACTGTAGGGAATATTTCCTCACAAGGTGAATCTCATATTAGCAGTATGCCTTTGCATACACCCATCTTTTACAGAAATAACCCATCACACAATGGAGTAGTCTAACTCCCATTCTGGGACAGGAGTGATCTGAACCGTCCCAGTAATAAAAACTGAGAGATGGGTTGGGGAGAATACAATCTGTCAGATGAAGTGATAGGACACTATTTGGGAGTCAAGCAAGCTCTTTCTGCTGGTCAAGTTATCTTCACCTTTACACAGACCTGTAAAAGCAACTTTTATTCGCCTGATGTAATTGTCATCTCCTAAGCCTACTGCTTCTACCAGCGAATCTATGCCTAGAATGTTTTCAGCCTCTGAGACTTACTATTGAATAAACTCACTCATATAGCTCATTCTCAAAGCTGGCTGACTCAACTCAGCTGTTCTATCTCAAAGTCCTCTCTAAACTGTCTGACTCAAACTGGCATATTTCAGCTTCTCATTGAAATACTCTACTTGGTAAAACTGCCTCTAAACTCCACTCAAGTGAACTCCAAGGTGGACTCTCTCTGCACTGCTCTTAAATAGCATTTCTTTCCTGTCTGTGTGAGTTGAGCTTAGCCCATCTGTAGAGAACTTTTGGGGGCCTCTTGGCAGGAATTTGATATTAAGCCAGGACAAGGCAGTGGGCTTTGTAGTGACCCCCGAATTACTAATATTAGCACTCTGTGGCTAAAAACCTTACCTAAGAAACTCCAGTGTTGTGTATATTTGTCTCTGCAGAAAGCTTCCCATTTTTCCCTCCTGCCCAAGGCAAGTGCAATACACAGGCAGCTGGTCTCTGCGCTGCAGCTAGCACAGGGCTCCCTCCCGTCTCCTTCTCTCCCTAGCAGCTCCAAGAGAACAGACTAGTGTTAGGATGGCACTACCCAAAACCCCTTAATGAAAACATCTTGTAGAGCCAAGTGCTAACATCCCAGCCTTGGTGTTGCCAGGACCAGCTGGCACTCTCCGGCCGAATTCTCCAGGTGCCTATCCTTGAGAACTCAGAACAAGCCTAGAGAGGATTAGAGCTCCCTCTGTTCAAATCATAGAAAAAGGTAATCAGAGGTTATGATCCGCCATAAAATTAGTTCCTGATAACACCAAGACACTCATTAATCCCCCACCACCTAAAGTTCCACCCTAACAAATGGTTATAGCATTTCACTCCCCTCACTCTGAAGCATCCTAAGAATTCCCAGTTTTGGGGGCTGAAGAGATGGCTCAGAGAATAAGAGCACTGATTGCTCTTCCAAAGGTCTGTGAGTTCAAATCCCAGCAACCACCTGGTGGCTCACAACCATCCTTAATCTGACACCATCTTCTGGGGTGTCTGAAGACAGCTACAGTAACAAATCTTTAAAAAAGAATTTCCAATTTTGTATATAAACTCATGTTTTTTCAGGCTCAGGGTCACATGTGATCACTTGCTCTTAGTGACTGCAAAGCGTCTGGACTCGAATAAAATGTTCTTTTGTAATTACAGTGGACTTTGGAATTCTTGGGCTCCTTTGGGTTTTCCCATGAACTCTGGGCACAACACCTTCAGGCAGGAACTTGACATAGGGCTCTGACAAGGAGGTAAGCTCAGGCAGGAATCTAATTTTAGGCTAGAACAAAGAAGTAGGCTTCTGGCTAGGATGGGGAAGTAGGCTCAGTTATCTTTGTAATCCTGATAAGCTCTTAGAAAGTGACCAATGGACTTTATTGTCTTACTTGTACCTTGACTCTGTGTTTATTGTCTTGCTTATTCCTCAACCTAGAACTGACCTTATTACTTGCATGCAATTAAAATGCTATAAAAGCAAATTGGGAAAGAATAAACCTGCCTCAGCCTCAGAATTTGCTAGGGTCATGCTACAATGTTGTCTAGTTGTCTTTTTTCTTTTTAATCCTTGCTCCTGAGCTCAGAAACTGTTGACTGACTGAGCTGGCTTGGTCACCCATCTCTCTGACTCATTCGGTCAGATATTTTTGATTCATCACATTGTCCAATCCTCAACTCGACATCACTTTCAAACATGGTGCTTCCTTGTATAAACTAACCTTACATACATTGCTTGGGATTAAAGACGAGTACTAAGGGTGTGTCTGTATTCCAGGCAGATCACATAGACACAGGTCTTTTGGATGTGATCGTTAGCACAGGCAAGACAAGGTAATGTTATCATGCCAAGGGATTTGTCATTTGTCTGCTTTCATCATGTGAATCCCAAGAATCAAACTGAATCATTTTTTTTAAGTAGGAAACGTGAGTCAGGCCTCCTTAAAGCATTCATATTGGTGGCTGAATACATGGCTCAACAGCAGTTCAGAGCTGCTCTTCCAGAGCACCAGAAGCCCATCTTTGGCCTCCTCTGGCCATCAGTGCACCATTCACAGACAAACACATAGGCAAAACACCTACACACAAAACAAAACCTACTGGGGGTGGGGTGGGGGAAGCCTCCAAACTCAGGTGTATTGATAAATCCTGGGCATTAAAAAATTCCTTCAGTAAAGAAAATGGGGGCTAGTGAGATGGCTCAGTGGTTAAGATCACGAAGGTTCTGAGTTCAGATCCCAGCAACCACATGGTGGCTCACAACCACCAGTAATGAGATCTGACGCCCTCTTCTGGTGTATCTGAAGTCAGTTACAGTGTACTTATGTATAATAAGTAAATCTTTGGGTTGGAGCAAGTGGGGTTAACCAGAGTGAGCAGAGGTCCTAAAATTCAATTCCCAACAACCACATAAAGGCTCACAACCATCTGTAGAGCTACCGTGTACTCACATATGTAAAATAAATAAATCTTTAAAAAAAGATGTAGTTTATTGTGAATAATTTATTGCACAGATTTTTCTACAAGGATTTTTGCTGAAAAGGGAAACAGGTGGGGCTGAATTCAGTTTTCCCCAGATTTCTAAAAATATTTCCCCTAAAAAAAGAACCCACTCTCTAATTTTAAAGAAAATATATTCTTACACAAGACAATCCAAACTGATGCAAAATATTTATTCCACGTTAGTTATTTTATGCAGTAGTTTTTCCCCTCAACAGACTTGTGGTAACCACATCTTTTAAATCTGTAAATAATGTTATCAAAATAATCTTAATCTTTGAAATCTCACAAAAATTCATATTTTACAATCCACCCTGAATATCAAGGCTGCAAGAATAACATTTCCTATATCCAAATATTTTACAGCTGTACCCCCCCACAAAAAAAGGAAAAAAAAAAAAAAACCCCAAAAACCAAAAACAACCACATATGCTTGGTTAAGGGCTAAGTTACCCCAGCAGCCAAAAATAAAATAAAATATCCAAATTATTAGCATTAATTTAATACAATTATAACTTCAATAGTCACTTTGTCATTGACAATGATTGCTTGAGCACAGGGGTGAGTGCCCAAGGGCTGGGAGTAGGAGCTGTTGAGCAGAGCAGCATCTCCTCCCTGCATCTTTGCCCTTACAGCTCCCACTTGTACACAGCCCCACAGGTACTGTGTGTGTGCTTAAAAAAATCCCACCACACAAATGCCTAGTAAGCAGATAACAGGGAAGAACAACAAAAGCTAAGCAAGACAATTGCTCTCTCTTTGGGATATGATTATTTCCCTTGTGCACGAAGTATTCAACAACATAAGAAAAGGAAAAGAACACTTTATATTCTCTAAACACAAGGCTGAGCTCAGCGGGACAGGTCGACTGTGAGCATTTACATTTCTACTTCCAAGCATCGTCATCTGACGTCTCGCTGCTGCTTGTTTCCGTGTCTGAGTCCTCACACTCTGCAATGCAAGCGCTTCTCCACGGGGACAACAAGCTGGAACTACGGCTTTGTAAGAAGCCATTCTTTCCAAACCCATTTCTTCGTAGCTATGGAGGATAGGAGAAAGAAAATAAAAATCCTTCAGTGACTACCCCAGTCTAGAAGAGTATGTGGAGGGGATCCCAAAAGCTCTAACATCTCTTTAAGCAGTACTTTTCAAACTTCAAGGTGGATGAGTCTTTATAAGGATTTCACTTCTTTTGTTTAGAGACAGTGTCTTATTATTGTAGTCCTGGAACACCCTATGTAGACCACGCTGGCCTCAAATTCAGAAATCTGTCTGTTTATGCCTTGGGTTCTAGGCTTAAAGATGTATGCAACCAAAGCTGGGTCATCCAAACAGTTTTTTCCCCTTTCAAGTCACAATCTAGAGTTCAGTATGACGGGTGAAGGATTTAGAGTTCTTATTTCTAAAACAGTTCTAAGTGGTAATATCTCATATCAGCCTATAGACTGCCCTACTGTGGGACTTGCCAGGTGTCACTTATGCTTTAAAGATATTTATTTTTAATTTTGTGTGTGATGCCTATGAAAGCTGGAAATCCCAAATCCTTTGAAGCTCGAATTACATGTGGTTCTAAGCCAACATGGGTGCCAAGAATCAAAACCAGGTCCTATTCAAGAGCCGCCCTCACCACTGAGCCATCTCTCTCCAGCTGCAGAGGGTGAGGCACAGGCTCAGGAGGAGCTCAGACCTTACCTTTAGACAAGGGGTAGAGCTGTGAGCATGGCACCTGTATCGTCCAAGTCTGCTATTCACTGCCCTGGGCTTTGTCTTTTTCGATTCCTACTGTAGAAGTGGTCTGACACCATGCTATAGTTCTGTGGTAGTTTAAGTCTCTCTTAATTTTAGTGCTTCCTAGACAGCCAACACATGGCTGTAATCTCAGGAACCACAAGGCAGAGGAGGTAGGAGGACTGATAGAGGTTCAAGTAGGCTATTCTAAAATAGTGTGTTCCAAACTACCCGGGACTATAAAGTGATATCCGAGCTTTTTGGGTTTTGGTCTGTTTTGTTTTGAGACATAGTCTCTCTGTGTAGCCCCGGCTGTCACAGAACTCTGTAAACCCATGCTGGAATTAAAGGCCCATGCTACCATACCTGTCGAGATCCTGCCAGCAAAAACTGGCCCCCAAACTCCAAATAAACAGTAGAATTTCCCACCCAAGGGCAAGAACATTTAACTTGGTGTCACTGAAGGATTAGGGCTTAGTACAAACCTGCTCTGTTCTCATGTGGAACTCCTTGAGTTCATCCTCTGTGAGTGGAAGGCAACTCTCATCATTCTCAGGATATTCCTGCCATCCCATTGCTTTCAATAACCTGGAAGTGGTAAAAGGATAGACAGCAAAGAAAACATGCTCGTAAGCTTGACTGTGCAGCCCACTAGCATCCACAGAGTCTACCCAAGGCCGACAAACGATACAGAAGAAAATTCCTATTCTCCCTGGTAGGCAATTACTCAGGTGCTGATAATTAGATGGAGGCTCTTCATTGTTTAAGGGAAAATGACCTAGTGGAAAAGACAGTAGAAATTACAAATAAGATGGTACAAATAAAATCTCAAAATCCCCACTGAAAAGAACCTTTTCATAGACCCATAGAGGAGCAAGAAATTACTGCTTTATTCCTCGTGAACAAATTAGCCTATATCTGTGGTCCATAGCTTGCTCAATTTCACAGCACTGTGGAACTCTTTTATAATTTCACTAACCTTTGAGGCTCCTCTACATAAGCAGTTCTCAACCTGTGGGTCTCAACCCCATTGGGAATCCAATGGCCCTTTCACAGGGATGGCATATCAGATATCCTACATGTCAAGTACTTATAATCTAACAGTTAGCAACGAAAATAATGTTATGATTGGGAAGGGAATGTCACTGCAACACGAGGAACTGTTTTAAAGGGTTGCATTGCTGCTGGGCAGTGGTGGCGCACGCCTTTACTCACAGCACTTGGGAGGCACAGGCAGGTAGATTTCTGAGTTCCAGGCCAGCCTGGTCTACAGAGAAACCCTGTCTCAAAAAACCAAAACAGTGTTGCATTGCCAGGAAGGGTGAAAAAGAACCACAAGCTTCCTGTGAGGAAGTACTGTCAGACTTGGCAGGTTGTCTATGCAGTTACTCAGCCGATCCATACACAGGATCCCCAGGTACTCCAAAGCCCCTTTAAAGACATTCACAGTAACTGCT
Organism: Montemys delectorum; assembly: GCA_019843815.1. NCBI lineage: Eukaryota > Metazoa > Chordata > Mammalia > Rodentia > Muridae > Montemys > Montemys delectorum. Next base: position 35,842 of record JADRCD010226282.1, read on the forward strand.
CAGATGGGAAAGCAACACGTATGTGGAAAATCCTTGCGTTCCTGATTATGCCCCTAAATAACCTAACTTGGGGAATATAGTGTGAATAATTAGGATCTCATGGCCACACCCCTCTTCTAAGTATGTTTAAGGGTCTTACATGCCATACATCTTATTCTCACCTGTGCTCTGCTTCCAGAGAGTGTGACAGGACCTCCCCCTCCTCTACCATGGGAAGAGGAAGACCATTCTGAAGACAACCTTGTTCTCCATTTTCCTTTGGTTCAGGTGTGTGGCTGCCCTCCAACTGTAATAAGGAAAGGGATGGATCGTCAACAAGACTGAAGAGTGAGAACAGGGTTTTCCAGACCGCGCCACACTCTCTACCTCACAGGTGATTTTTCCTATTTTAAAACTGAGATCAGCTGTGCCAATAAATGAACTGGGAAAGTCAGAAGATCCCAAACACCTAACATCAAGAGGGGGTGGGCACACTGACCCAAATCTAAACTGCACAGACATCTGAACATACAAACAGGAAACAGCAGCATTTTTTTTCTGCTGTTTTTTCAAGACAGGATTTCTCTGTGTAGCCTGGGCTGTCCTCGAACTCAGAAATCTACCTGCCTCTACCTCCCAAGTGCTAGGATTAAAGGCGTGTGCCACCACTTTTGGCTACCATCGAACATCTTGGGCATGATATGACTATTAGGTAAAGGAACATATGAACAAATCACAAAACCCTTGAATAGGCTTAGTTAAAAGCATGTTTTTGCTCTGTGGTAGGCATTGTTTAGAGAAGGGAACAGCATGACAGCACAGGCCTG
>JADRCD010226283.1:0-11628 GCA_019843815.1 Montemys delectorum
CCCCCCCCCCCCCATTGTGGCTGGAAATGTGGTTTTTAGGAGATAATTAAGGTCAAACGAGTGACTAACTGTGATTCCTGAACTAGAAGGCTGGTGGACAGCTTTCTAAGAAGAGGCAGTTTAGGGTGTGACATTGTATCCAGCCTCATCGTTATGGAGACCGAAGCTGGAGGGATCTTTGGGAAGGGAATTTAAGACTAACCTGGGCAACCTAGTGATGCTGCCTTAGAGGGAAAAGAAACACCGAGGAAAAGAGGAGTGTCTTTCTCTCACTGCCGCAAGAGAACACACACACACACACACACACACACACACACACACACACACACACACAAAATGGCTGTCTTCAAGCCAGGAAGAAAGAAAGCTCACCAGAACCCACCAAGTGCGTGAGGTGCGTGTACGCACTCTCACGACTCAGCTACATTGTAAAGTAGGAGGAGAGTGGTCAGCAGGAGCTAGGTCAGTCCTGAATTTTTCCAGGTTGCAGAGTGAGTTTAGAAACACGTGCTCCCCAAGCTAGCCTTCCAGGTGGCTGTGTAGCCCTTTGGATGCCTTTGCAGCAGCCTCGTGAGCAGAACACACACAGAGAAGTGTCTACATTCTTAGGCCACGGCCACCGAAAGAATCCTTGGATGCCGTGTGCTGCTAACACTGTGGTGACTAACACAGATTGATAGGAAATGTGTGGACCCACAGAGACAGAGCAGAGTAAAATGCTATTACTCAGAGTATGGTCCGCGAATCCATGACACCCACCGTCTTCCGTGCTTGGGGAAATATGAACAGAAACTGAGGGAACACGAAGAAATTTCCATAGCAGATTGACCTTGCCACAATCGCCAAGGGCGTGGTCAGAGACTACTTTTCATTGGTTGAGCCCATGTGACAATGTACAGTGCAACCTGTTTATTAGTTATGTGTTAAAACATGTGTGGCTTTAAACTTAGTTGGTGACCAAAATCCAAAAGCATATAAGTAACTGAGGAATGAAAGTATTTATTTTTATAACATGTTTTAAATTTTTATTAAATCTTATTTTGTTTTGTTAAATTGTATTTATGTTTATGTTATTGAGATAGTCTCAGGTAACCCAGGCTCTCCTCAGTCAGGCTGTGTAGCTGAGGATGGCCTCAAATTTCTGATCCTCTTGCTCCCACCTCACGAGACCTGAGATTAAAGGCGTGTATCACTAGAGCCTATTTGTGTGGTGCTGAGCTCAAACTCAGGGCTTGGTGCTTGCTGGATAAGCACTCTACTAACTGAGCTACATCTCCAGCCATCTTATTTGTTTTTTTTTTGTTTGTTTGTTTGGTTGGTTGGTTGGTTTTTTGAGACAAGGTTTCTCTGTATAGCCCTGGCTGTTCTGGACTCTGTAGACCAGGCTGGCCTCAAACTCAGAAATCTTTCTGCCTCTGACTCCCAACTGCTGGGATTAAAGGTGTGCACCATCACTGCCAGGCTCTTATTTGTTTTTAAATTAGCAAATTATTAGTCAAATTTTGGAGGTAACAGCCAGAGTATTTCTATCCCTGTGTTATTTCAATGACATAACCTGATGGGCTCAGAAACTGCACGTTCATAGGAAAAACAACCCAAAGAACAAACACATCAGTAAGAAGTTTTGATTGCAATTTAAAGAATGTTGAGCTTGCTGGGCGGTGGTGGCACACGCCTTTAATCCCAGCACTTGGAAGGCAGAGGCAGGCGGATTTCTGAGTCCGAGGCCAGCCTGGTCTACAGAGTGAGTTCCAGGACAGCCAGGGCTACACAGAGAAACCCTGTCTTGAAAAACCAAAAAAAAAAAAAAAAAAAAAAAAAAAAAAAGTTGAGCTTTGCAAAGGTAGTGCTCACAGCAGGCATGCAGTGTGAAGCATGGCAATATGAGGGGTTCTTAGCATTATTTCCAGTTAGCACACCAACAGGGAACTAGATGAAAGTGGAAGGCTAAACTGGTAACTGTGGTTCACAGCGTCCGTCCTGTGGAGGAGAGTGGAGAGTGTCCTGAGAGCACAGGGGCAAGGGTGGGTGAGCTTTCTTCACCAGGCACTGGATTAGGGAGATTGCAAGAGCATGCAGACCCCTTGGCTCTCCACCTTCCCAGTGCTGGGACCCTCCAATACAGTTCCTCATGCTGTGGCGACCCAGGCAATAAAAGTATTTTTTGTTGCTACTTAATACCTGTAACGTTGCCACTGTTATGAATAGTAGTGTAAATGTCTGACATGTGACCCCCAAAGGGGCTAAGACCCACAGGCTGAAAACTGATGGTATAGACAGTGCCTTGTGACTTTAACAGGGAGAGTCTTGTTGCTAAAACAATCGCATAAGCTAATTGTGCATTCAGTGAGGGATAAAGAACTTGTGAATTACATAAAGGCGACGGCATTAAAGGAGACTATTCTCCTTTTATGTATAATGTGGAAATGGAGCATAATAATGCCTCATCACATGCTGAGGTCCAGCAGCTGTTGGGGAAATAATTCTGTCAGGAAAAAAACTGTGCCACAGATTCATGTTTCTGAAAGATAAGAAATCAGTTTGATCCAGTGTTTAAAGATGTGAATTCATCATCCATTCTTGCTGAGTTGCCTGTTACCCTAGGAAATGTGCGTGTGTGGGGGTGACTGTGTGTATGTTTGTGCGTGGAGGTGTGTATATTTCTGTGGGTGTACGCATACATGGAGGGCCAGAGGACATCCTCCAGGCATCATCCTTTTTTCTGGTTGTTGAGAAGTCTCTGACTGGCCTGGGGCTCACCATTAAGCTACATCAAAGGGATGACTTTCAAGTCCCGGAGATCCGCCTGCCTCTGCCTTCCCAGTACTGAAGTTACAAGCAAACATTATTGAGCCTGTGGTTTTTTGTTTTTGTTTTTTGAAACAGGGTCTCACTGTGTATTTCTGGCTGTCCTGAAATTCACTGTGTAGACCAGACTGGCCTTGTACTCACAGAGGCCTGCCTGTCTGGCTCCTCACCACTGCTGAAGTTTAAGGCATGTGCCATCACAGCCCAGCTTGGTTTGGGGGGTTTTTGTTGTTGCTATTTGCTTTTTCTGTTTTTATTTTTCCTTGTTCCATTCCTCACACTTCAAGGCAAGTACAAACAGAGCTGTCATACTCTCTCACCCCAGGCATTTCTAATGTTCTTAAAACTATATATAAAAAAAAGGAATACAACAAAAATTAAAAGATAAACCTAAAAGTTTTCATTTCCACCGATTTTTATGACACATCTCTATATAAGTATCAAAATGTAGGGATTGGCATTCTATAGTCAGGCACGTATGAATACCTATGGATTGTTATTTTATTTTTCATCAAGAGGTTAACGCATGAACCTAAAGATGACTCAGCAGGTCAAGGTACCCACAGTCAAACCCAATAACCTGAATTTGATGCTTGGGACCTACATGGTGGGAGAAAACTGGTTCCCCAAAATCATCCTCTGACCTACACACACAATCAGTACATAATTTTTTTAAAGATCAAGATGTAGCCAGGCACATGCCTTTAATCTCAGTACTCAGGAGCTAGAGAAAGGCAGAGATCTATTAGTTCAAAACCACCATGTCTACATAACAATTCCAGGTCATCTAGAGCTACATAGTAAGACCCTGTCCCAATATATAAGGAAAAGGTAATGTATGCCCAAGAAATCCATGGCTCTGAAATATGTTTCCTTCATCAAAATATATAAATAATCTAGTTGCAATTTATAGGCTACATTTGGAACTAGAGATCATCAATCAAAAGCCGAAGATGAATTTTGAAGTAGAAAGTGTTATTTTGGGTTGGCAAGATGTTAAAACTGAATATTCTGAGTGTCATGTAAGGACTCAGAGGTCTCTTTCGCTCTCCCCACTGACACATCTCTGGGAGGCTGGTCTCTGCCCAAGAGAGTCTGGAAGCAGGGCTGTCCAGTGCACCAGCTCTACTGCCAGCAGTTACTGCTCTAACTGGATCAGATAATTGCTACGAAGCTTATCTGCCACACTGACACCTTAAATATTGATAGGAATGCTTTTGGTTGTGGTGTGCAGAGACATTTCATATGAGACTCACCACCTCACTCAGCCTCCCCCGTGATTGTGGAATGACAGAGTAGCATCTCAAATTCATCCCAGTCAACAAAAATTATGTGCTTTGAAAAATTCTTTTGCTTTCCTCTAGGCATGTTTGTTCCTAGTCTACTCATTAAAATATGCTTGCCTACCCAGGCTCGGGGATGAAGGCTTGTGATTTCAGCCACATGAGAGGCAGGGAGATAGGATCACAAGCTCAAGGCCTGGCTGAGTTACAAAGTAAATTCAAGGCTGCTTAAGCAACTCAGTGTGACCCTATCTCAAAATAAGAAGTAGTAAGAGGCTGGGATGGAGGAGCTCAGCAGGAGAATGCTCATTTAGTATTCATAAAGCCCTGGGTTCATTTCCTAGTGTGTATAATTTTATGTCTGCTGAATTCAATCAGATGTTTGGACTCACATCCTCCATGACCAACTTGTTATTGGACTGGACTGTGCTCAACTGGCAACAGAAAGCCACAAAAGTAAAGCCTCTGTCCCAGACGGGTGGGAAGCTGCACGGCTGTAAAACCACCAGAGGCCATAGCAGCTTCCACAAACTCCAGTGTGTGTGTGTACGTGAATGTGCATCCCGTGGATGTGCATGTGTGTGTGCCTTATGTATATGCATGTCTGTGTGTGTATATATGTGTGTATGCCCATGTGTGCTTGTACTATGTGTATGTGCCAATATTTATGTTGATGGCTGTGTAGGTGTGCATGTGGTTGCGTGTGCATGTCCATATGTGTATGTACCTGTGTGTGTATGTGTGTCTGTCCATATTTGTGTTTGTGATTATGTGGGTGTGGGTCAGTATGCATGTAGCTGTGTGTGTATGCCCAGGTGCATATTTCTGTATACTGTGTACTGTGTCCTTGTGTGTGTGTGTGTGTGTGTGTGTGTGTGTGTGTGTGTGTGTGTGTGAATGGAGGCCAGAGGACAACTTCAGGAGCTAGCTACCTTTTTTTTTTTTTTTTCCTAAAACTTATTCTCCAACAGGAAGTTATTCTTTTTTTTTTTTTTTTTAGATATTTTCTTTATTTACATGTAAATTTCTCCTTTCCCAGGTTCCCCTCCAAAAAACAAACAAACAAAGAAGCAAACAAAAACAACAAGAACAAACCCCTATTGCCTCCCTACTCCCCATGCCTGCCACCCCACCCTCTCCCACTTATTGGCCCTGGCATTTCCCTGGCCCTGGGGCACAGAACCTTCACAAGGCCAAGGGCCTCTCCTCCTATTGATGATCGAATTTGCAATCCTCTACTATACACATGCTGCCAGAACATTCAGTCTCACCATGTATAGTCCTTGATTGGTGGTTGGGTCCCTGGGAGCTCTGAGGGTACTAGTTGGAAATTGTTGTTCGTCCTAAGGGGTTGCAAACCCTTCAGCTCCATAGAACCTTACCTTTTTTTTTTTCTTTTTCAGACAGGGTCTCTCACTGGCTTGGTCTTCTCCCAGGAGGCAGTCTGACTGGCTGGCCAACACACCCCTGGGATGTGTCTCTGCCTCTCCAGTGCTGGATTACAATCCCACTATAATGCCCTATTCATGTGAGCTCTAGGGATGGAACTCTGGTATTCACGCTTACAAGAAAGCACTTTACTGTCCAGTGTCCCCCGGCCTTAAAACCCTGCCCTCCAACATTCTCTCAGCTATTGTTCCCTTATGTTTTTTTGGTGGGTCTTTTAAAGCAAATCTCAGACATTGTGCCATTTTACACTCAGAGAATCCAATGCACAATTCTAAACACAGTAATGGAATAGTATAACCCCCAAACCATCACATTCAACAACAACAAAAATTTCTTCTTAATAGTCTCTAACACTTGGAGTGTTTTCATTTTTATCTGATGTCTCAAATGTGTTTTTACAGCGGCTCAGATTGGTATGCGCAAGCCTGGTGCAGACAGAGCCTCGCCACACAAGTAGCTGATCAGTTTTGGCTCTACTTCGATGGAGCAGTTTCTGCCACTCTTCTTGCTGTTGTTGCTCTGGGTTGTTAGAGACAAGCTCTAACGTAGATGCTGCTGCCTAGAACTCACTATAGAGCCAAGACTGACCTGAAACTCCTGAAACTTCTGCCTCAACCTCCTGAGAACTGGGATTATGCACCACAACACCGGGCTTCCCTCTCCTGTGTGTGTTTATACATGTGTGAGCTGGGCATGGGTGTTTGTGGCATAGGTGCACAAATGTGTGGGAATGAACAGCTTGTGCACCTGCAGAGAACAAGGGAGGGCACTGGGTACTTCTTTTTACCTCTGAGCCTTGTTCTTTGAGGCAAGAGCTGCGTGTGTGTGTGTGTGTGTGTGTGTGTGTGTGTGTGTGTGTGTTTAGGCCGACCACTAGGAAGCCCCACAGATCCTCCCTTCCCTTAGTTCTCAGTGCTGAGAATACAGGCTTGTGTGGGCTCACACCCTGCTGTTGGCATTCGTACTGTGTCCAAACTGGTCTTCATGCTGTGCAGCAAATGTTCTTAACCCCTCAGCCATTGCTTGGACCTCCCATCTTTTTTGTTTTTTAATCATCATGTAGGTAAATAAATGGACTTGAGCCGGGCAGTGGTAGTGCACGCCTTTAATCCCAGCAGTTGGGAGGCAGGGACAGGTGGATTTCTGAGTTCTAGGTCAGCCTGGTCTACAGAGTGAGTTCCAGGACAGCCAGGGCTACACAGAGAAACACTGTCTTCCCAGGATCCCTTAGTTATTAAGCTGTCCTTCCATCCTGGGTAGCCCCTGAATTCCTGGAGTTAGTGAGAGACATTTTTAGACTCAGAGGTGGGGTACATGATTGTGTGTGTATGTAGATGTGTATGAATGAATGTGTATGTCTGTGTATATGAATGCATGTGTATGTCCACATGTGCATGTGATTTTGAGTGTGTGTGCCTGTACATCCATGTACTTCTTTATGTGTGCACATGTGCATGTGTTTACATGTATATGTATACACATGTGTGTATTGCACTGTATGTGTTTAAATGTGTCTATTTGTTTCTATGTGTGTATGTGCACGTGCATATATGTGTACATGTGTGTATGTGTTCATGTATATATGTGCATGTGTATATGTGCACATTTGTGCATGTGTATACATATGTGTGTATATGTATGCATGTATATGTGTGTATGTATGTGTTTGCATATGTAAGTGTAATTGTACATGTGTATACATGTGTGTATCTGTGTCTATATGTGTGTTCCTGTATGTATATGTCTATGTGCATATATATATGCATGTTTGCATATATTTATGCATATTCCTGAGTATGTACATGTTCACACATGCAGAATTATTTCCTAAGTGACTCTCTGTGCTTGCAGCACATCAGTCCAAGAGACAGGAGCCCAGATGCTCACTGTTATTGGTGCTAACACTGTCCCTTGGGAGGTTCACACCAGTCAAACCATTTTAATATCTTCCATTGATTTTTACTTAATGGTTAGCAACCATTAATTACTGCTACTCAGATCCTTTATCCCAGTGAGATTCTCAAAATAGTGGCTTCTCTTTTTACTTCTTCATTTGTTAGCTTGAGTAGCTTTCTGTAGAGCGGCATTCCCTCCTGGTTGGTTATCTTGACACAGGCTATAAAGGAAAGCAGGACAAACACTTCATTTTCCCACTCCTTTTCATCAATTTCCAGAATAATAACTTTGTGCCTAGCAATCTCCCAAGGTGACCAATTAAATTTTGTTTTGTTTTGGATTTTTTAAAGAATCAATATGAGTTCATAGATTTTAATGTATTTGATGTATATCAAAATAGCCATCGTTATTCAGTTGGTCTCATCTCTGGTGTTGGGAGCCTCTTCCAGCTGGCTCCTGGGGGCTTTCTTTTGTCATGGATCTGGTCACAGGAGTGAACCTTGTTTTCAGTGTGATGATGTGTCTCTAGCTCCTCTTGTGCACTTTCAACCCAGACAGGAAATCAGACATTTCTACAAGGATTTCTGAATCACTTTTGGCAAAAGTTGACTTTATGGGCCACAGATTATGTTCTCCAGGCCTGATTTCCTTAGGCCCTTTTCTGCTGGTCTGTAAAAGGTCACTGGGAAGAGAATACATTGATACTTGGGGCCAATATCCTTGCTTTGAGTGGCTGGCATATCCTTTATCCCGTGGAGTTCTTGAGGAGAAAAACCTGGATTTCTGTATACAACACCCCAAAACAATGTTTGTACCATCACTCAAACTTTAACTGGTTTTGTCCATTCATGGATTTGTTTGTTCCTTGGACAAGTTCTTCATGCATGCCTCTCACAGCTGTTGCTTAAGACCTGACTGTGGCAACTGTGCAAACGGATCTGGTCCCTCCTGTCATGAGCAGCGTGTTCTGACAGGGGAAAGTACAACAAACAGCAACACCCAGGGGATCACTGCTTTCCTCTACACAGTGGCCTCATCTGTTGATGAGCAGAGACAGGAAGGAAGGAATGAAGGATGCCAGGCAGAAGGCTCATGGGAAACCCTTGGGTCAGAGGGAACCATCAAGGGCTTCAAGTTGGGCATGAGCTCTATGTGATCTTCACACCTGAGCGGCCCTCACTTTCCAAGGTTTCAACACATCTTAGAAATTGTACAATATTTTCTCACAGTGAAATTTCACAAGTTTCCAGCTGGCTCTTCACTGGTGCTGTTTCCTGTGGTGACTCTTGTCATTGTGATGGCTTGCATTGTGTTCCATCTTCTGTTTTTCTCCTCTTATGTTAGAGTCCTAAAAACTACTTTTTCTAATCCCAGTCATTATAGGAGATAGCAGATCTGTCAGACAATCTAGAAAGAGAGGAAGAGGGAAGAGGGAGGGAATGGAAGGACAGGGAGGGCGCAAGAGAGAATTACCACAAAGTAGACTCCATCTCTTATCCTTCAAAATAACCTCTATTGATATGACACTTTATGTCCCCATATTATTTTTATAAGAGTGTTGTCTAGCTGTAGGTTCTAGACCTTGTCTTCTGTCTTAGGTTTTACTGTTGTGAACAGACACCATGACCAAGGCAACTCTTAGAAGGGCAATATTTAATTGGGCTGGTTTACAGGTTCAGAGTTTCAGTCCATTATCAAGGCAGGAATATGGCAGCATATAGGCAGGCATGATGTACGAGGAGCTGAGAGGTCTACATTTTGTTCCAAAGGCTAGCATGAGGGTCTTAAAGCCCACACCCACAGTGGCGCACTTCCTCCAACAAGGCCACACCTCCTAAGAGTGCCCTGGGTCAAGCATATTCAAACTGTCACATCTTCCCACTTTCAGATATGGTCTTCTGTGTTGTAGAGATATTTTCTCAGTAACTCTTTGTCAGAGCAGGATAGCTGAGCTCTTGTTGAACCATGACTTATACCTGATGGCTTGAATCACTGCTTCAGACCTAGAGTGCAGTCCCACAGTGTCCTGTTTTCCTTCCCTCTCACTAAGCAATATGTCATAAGTCCTGCTGGCTACACACTGCCAAGGTTTCTATTTCTTGGTCAGACAAAAGTGGCAGGAGCCTGACCCTACAACTGTTATATCTGCTTCCCACTGAAGAGAGACCCTGTAGACTAGGTGGGGCAGAAAGCCAAGAGGTATATCAAAGGTAACTAACTATAGAGACAAAATTTAATCAATTACTCTCTTCTAAAGATTTCTTTATTTTTAAAAGATTATTTATGTATTTTTGCATGTGTTGAATGTTTTGCCTGCATATATGTTGGTGTGACCTGGCTTTGAGTGTGTTTGAGAAATTTATCCAGAGGATGCTTGGAACTAGGGCTAGAAATAGGTGAGGAACAAATCTTATTCTTGTGATCTGCAAAGTCCCACAGCAAGTGTCATAGTAAAGTTCATGTGGCATTCAGAGAAAGCTCCTGGAGGAGGAGACCATGTTGTGTGGCAATTTCTTCTGAACATAAATATCCCATCCTGGAGAGAGTGCTATTTATTCCAAAGACATAAACAACTTACAAGTCTCAGCAAGTTCCTGAAACTTAGAAGATTCACTAAGCCTATTGGTCCCAAGGACTGCTGGGAAGAAGAGACTTTCTGGATTGCGGAGGTATCTGCAAATCATGCAAGAAGATATAAGAATGCAGCTTGCCTAAGATGCCACCCATGCTGGGGTGGGCTTTTTGTTACATAGCTTTGAGTTATCATGCTGTTTTACATAACCCCTCACCCATACTCTTCTAAGTAATCACAGTTAACTCATCAGCTCACTATGCTCTGCTCCAATGCTGTAGTTTTGTTGCTCTTCATTGGTGCCAGATCTCTTGATGTTTATTAAGAGTCATTTGACAGATTGTGAGCAGAGACATCACCATTCCCTACGTGTATGGCACATCATCAGCCTGTCTCACCTTTCCTTGCAGCTTAAAATAGTGTGAGAGTTGTGAAGCAAAGTGTGACTTATCTGGCACACAGGCTTGCCCTAAAAATCCAAGTCATGTGCTTATGTGATTAGTGAGTGAGTGAGAATGGCTGCTTCCCATTGCTCAGGGGCTATATTTACTTCCAGTATCAAATTCTGGCCTACTTGCAGCTCAAAAACTATGGCAATACACACAGGAGCATTTTGTCTGTCTGTCTGTCTGTCTGTCTGTCTGTCTGTCTGCCTGCCTGCCTGCCTGCCTGCTTTTCTGAAGGCCTCCCTGAGGGCCTGGTCGAAAACTCACCAGAGCAAGCTGGCCTCATCTTAATCATCCTCATGCCTCAGTCCTCTAAGCACTTCTGGGATTACAGCCTTGTGCCCCTGTGCCAGGCCAAATACCCGGTAGAATAAGGCTATGTGTATGTGTAGCATGTGTGTAATGTGTATGTGTGGGTGTGCTCACCAGTGAGTGCACATGAAAAACGTCTTTACCCTCCACTACATCTTTTGAGACAGAGTCTGTCACTGAACTTGAAGCTTGCTATTATTTACCTAGGGCTGTCTAACTAAAGAGCCCCAGAATTCTCTGGTCTCTGTCCCTCTCCTCGATGCTGAGGTTATGGGGTGGGGCAATCACATCAGGGTTTTATATGGGATCTAGGGACCCGTATAAAACAGAGATCCTCATGTTTGTGCAGTAACTGCACAAACCCAGTACACCTTCTACCTAACCCCAGATGTTTCTTTTAACGGGCATCCTATGAAACTGTCCTAGCAGGGGCATGTGATTGCTTCCTAATGGTTGTCTTTTATTTCCAGGGTCATAATATGAACTTTGGCATCTTTATTATTTTGCTGTTGTTGTTGTTGTTGGAGACAGGGTTTCTCTGTATAGCCCTGGCTGTCCTGGAACTCACTCTGTAGACCAGGCTGGCCTCAAACTCAGAAATCCGCCTGCCTCTGCCTCCCAAGTGCTGGGGTTAAAGGCATGTACCACCACTGCCCAGCATGGTGTCTTTATTCTTACTGTACACGTGTACCTCAGTGGAACACAAGCTAGACTGGATCAGCTGGAACAAGGAACTGAAGCAAGACATGATGACTCCTCTTGCTGAGAGCTGGGACTGTTCGTGGCATTACAGTGGGAAGGGTTGGACAGAGGCTCACTCACATCAAGGTATAATGGAAGCAGAACAAATACCAAAAGCAGG
>JADRCD010226285.1:0-17180 GCA_019843815.1 Montemys delectorum
GTTGGTGGTTTCCTACTCTGAATTTTACTAAGACAGACCCTTCAGTGTGTTTGACATGGGTGATACCAACTTAATATAATCATATATAATTATGTATGCATATATATAGGCACATACATATTATATAATTATACAAATATATATATATATATATATATCAAAGGATTACATAGGTAGATGAGACACAAAATAAACTCTCTTTTTTTTTTGTTTTTTGTTTGTTTGTTTGTTTGTTTTCTATGTGTTTCTCTGTGTATCCCTGGCTGTCCTGGAACTCACTCTGTAGACCAGGCTGGCCTTGAACTCAAAAGTCTGTCTGCCTTTGCCTCCCAAGTGCTAGGATTAAAGGCATGCTCTCTTGATGTATATAATTCTTCACTGACTGCTGTGTTTTGGACCTTTGTTAAGTTGATTCATAAATGGTAAGTTGTAAAAGTGCTTTTTGGGAAGTGGTTCATGGACTGGTCCCTCTATAAAGGGCTGGAGGGAACTGGCCTAGGCTAGTTTACTCATCCAGCTCCTACCATGCATTGCCCTTTGTGCCCTTCCATCCTCTGCCACGTGAATGCACCTACAAGTGCAGTCTTGTGGAATAGACAAGAGATCTACTAGGGCCTTGATCTTGTGCAAGTTGGGCCTTGTAACTGTGAGAAACACCTGCTCTTTATAAACCACTCAGCCTCAGGCACTTTGTAGAAATGGCAGCTGCAAACTGAGACGGTATCTTATAAACACTGAGTGTCTCCTGACCCTGTGTGGTTTATTCTTCTCCATTTATTCAACTCTTATTATGTATCATTAAATGTACTTCTGGCAGCATAAAATCTATATCAATATCATCTATATCTACATGTACATCTATTCCTATTCGAATCTATATCTATGTATTTGTAACTATATTGCTGGATTTATCATTCACTTTTTGATGCTTCCACATATAGCGGCTTAATGTTTAGTTTATACTTACTGATAATATATAGAAATCGGTTATTTTAAATATCAACTTTGTATCCTGTCTTCTACTATATTCGCTTTTTTTAAATGGATATTTAGGTGTGTCAGTAGGACCGTTACTCTTTGCCTGTAAGTTACTATATAGCCCTACATTTTTCCTTCCATCACCTGACAACACTGATGCTCCGGTAAAACAAGCAAAAGCAATTAGAAGGAAGGATAGGGTAAGAGTAAGAGCAGAGATCTGTGACATGGTAAACTAAAACAATGGAAAATAACAAAGAATGGAATAACATGAAAAAAACAGTGCTGACAGTAAGTAAAGCTGCTGACATGGACACGGTCTCTGACAGAAGCACCCAGAAGTACATTCACAGACGGTGACAGTACTTTAGCTGTTGTTATGTTGAATGCTTTAGTCCCCCCTGAAATCATGTAAAGGATTCCCAGTCAAAAACATACAATGTAGAGGGTTAACTCAGTCAAATGGAAGAATAGAAAGGCTCTGCACTCCTGAATGGGATTAGAAACCTTTATAAAATGACTTGAGAGGGAGCTGAGTGCACCCCACCACCCATCCCAACCCCTACTTCTCCTATCCTCTCTGCTATGCAAGGACAAGGTGCTCCCTTCTTCAGGGAACAGACTCTGCCATCAAAGACGAGCCTGTTTCCCTGACCCTGGACTCTAAGACCAGACTGACCCTGAGGGAATTTCTGTTTTGTTCCAGTTAGCCAGTAGTCAGTATTTTGTTGTTTCTGCCCAAATGGACATATCTAGGCACACTTTTGTGTTTTTTATTCATTCCATAATGTTTAATCTGGGCTCAGGATGGATGCACACAAATCCAGCTGCCCTAAAGGACTGGTTAGCTAGAAGTTGGCTCTAAACATCCTCTTCTCCCCACACAATCCCGTCCTTAACTATTTTATTCAATGTTCTTCCAATACCAGAGTCCTTGGCCAGTTTGAACTTTGTTTTGGGAGCTAACCTCTTTTCATGTGACCCAGCTGTGCCCTGAGCAGTCTTTTTACACAAGCAGTGGAATCCGCTGCTCCATCTGTGTCACAGTACAGAGGATGGCCACTCCCTTTGCTCAGCTGTTCAATGCAAATTTGAATTAATGGGACATATGCTCCCAAAACTAGAAACTTTTAGTCCCTTGGGTTATCTAATTGATAATAAAATTGCTTTGGTGATAATGAAAATTGATTTATTTTTTAATAACTAGAAATTGTACTCTTCTCATACATAGCCATCCTGTGAGTGAGCTGTTCCATAAAGTAAATACTCCAAAGCTTATAGCTTAGTGCTCCACATTGAGAATACAAAGCTGGGTTCTGCCACCCTGCTGTCTCCACATGAGCTGGCTGAACACGCCTCAGTGTGCAGATCTGCACAATTTCCAGTGCCCACCACAAGTTATGCTCTTTTTTATTTCCCGGTTGACTCATGCTTTAAATGTCGTCAATGGGCAGAAACAAACATGCCTAGATGCCACAGAATATACATCTCTCCCTTCCAGCTCCCTGTTTGCTAACTTGGCGAGATGTGCTGACTTTGTGGAATCACCAACCACTGCGTTTAAATGGCGCATGAAAATGAGATGTGAAACCAGAGCTCGGGGCAGAAAGCAATCCCAACTACGCTCTGCTGTGCTTTTTAGTCACCACAACACTGAGAGCAAACATGATGCGCCAAATTCTTCTCATCAGGAAAAGGAAAGTCCATAGATGAGTAAGTCCCAGAGGTCCTAGAGACATCCCCTGCCCCCCATCAGCGGGATTTCAGATATCTGTGGCAATCACGGCCACTGCTACAGACAGGAGCAGAAATGAGGTACAAAAACTGTTTCCGTTTCTACCTGTTTTGTTCTCTGAGATGGGGGTCTATGTCACCAGAGCTGGCTTTGAACTCACTAATGCAGCAGAGGATCTGTGTAAATTCCTCATTCTCCTGCCTTTCCCTCCTGAGTGAGGCAGATGTGTGTGACTACATCTGGCCTTTATTTCCATATCTAAAATATCACTTTCGAATCTAGAAAGAAGTATTAGTTAAGGGCAACTAAATTTCACCATCAGCAGGCTTTTAGAAGTTTTCCTTCACAAGAGCTTTGGATATAGTTGATGACCAAAGTAACCATCGCTAATGTAGTTCCTCAGGAGTTCCTATTTACACAGTTTATAATCAAGTTCAGATGAGAAGTATTGTTTACTGAAAAGATAGGTCAGTGGAGCTCAGTCTGTGAGTGGCTACCCCCTCGGGGAATGAGCAACTGTTTCACAGAGATCGCCCAAGACCATTAAACATGATGTTTACATTATGACTCATAACAGTAATAAAACTACAGGTATGTAGTAACAAAGAAAATAATTTTATGGATGGGAGTTACCACAACATGAAGAAGTGTATTAAAAGGTTGAGAATAACTGATATGGTTGTTCAAGGAGAAGATGGCAGAGAGAAAAATGCAAGCTGGATGAGTTCATGACATACAATAGAATTATAGAAAAGACAAGATAGATACTTCATTTCAAAAAATGAAAAATCATACTTTTTAGAACAGCAATACATAGGATTTAAGAATACAAACAAAATCTCAAAAGTTATTGAGCAAACATAAGCCTTCAAACATATATTTTAATTCCTTCAGATCCTATAAAGAGGGTGAAAGATAATACTCTGTAGATAGAACTACTTAAACTTTTTTCTAGTGTGCCTTTATCTTTTAAGGGAAAAAAAGGTCAGAATTTTTACTGAAACCCAGCTTCTGTTGGACAGAGCTTGGCCCCTCTCCTTGGATAACACTGTGTCCTTATAATATCTGTCAGTTGTGGTTAAACACATTTCCCTGGCTCACTAGACTGCCAGGATCTTTACCTGGGTCAAGAGAAAGTGAGATGGCAGTGTAGGAACTGATTTATAACCACACACAACACTGATTTTACCTCTCGTCTCGCTGTGTCATCTTTCTCTCCACATGACCAATTGCAAAATAAAGAAAATATTTGATGGTTTTTTTTTTTTTTATGCTTGTGATAGTGAGGAAGGTCAGCAGGTGGAGAAATCAAATCCAGGAAATAGTTTATAGGAAGTGAGGCGATGGCTCAGCAGCTAAGAGCATGGTCTGCTGTTGCAAAGGGGTCAGGTTCTGTACCCTGCAACCACATAGACGTTCACAACTGATGATAGCTTCAGTTCCGGGACTGTGTGTGTGTGTGTGTGTGTGTGTGTGTGTGTGTGAGCAGGGGTATCTGATACCTCTCCAGGACACCAGGCATGCTTTACAAACACACAAGCAAACACTCATACACATAACACACAATTAACAATTTAAAAAAAAAACAAACAAACAAACTGGGATTCTAGTTTGATTATCAGTGTGGTTCAGCATTGGGAGGCCACTCACTATTTCTTTACCATTACGGAGAAGAGCGACAGGGACAGCTTGCATTAACTCTCTTTCTCTTGAGACTCATAGTGTGGCTGAATGTGAGTGTTTTAATCTATTGAGGTCTTGCTCTGTGTCATTTTAAATTTTCATAACCTCCCACCATTACAGAACATTATCTATGCCAGAATGTGAAAAATATTGTGTGGGCAGATTGGATAACTGAACAGAAAATGAGCAGGTAGGCCAGCCATATTCTACCCTGGCCATCCCCAGGGTTGCTGGGGATATTTGGGAAGTGTGGTTATATATTTATTCTCACTCCTCATAACCATTTAAAGCTTTGAAACCAGCGGAAAGATTTTACTTACTCTGAATACCTTCTTGAAGTTCTTTCAGGCAACCCTATCCTGTGATAAAAGGCTGTTTCCTGTACCATCCACCGTACGTCACATCATGATCACTAACAGAAAACATCCTAACACTGTGACCTCCATTTACATATACTTTTGACAGGCTCACTCAGCCCTGACTTCTATTTCTTTTTCCCTGGTACTAGGAATAAAGTCAGTTTCTAGAAAGGTTTAGCTCAGATTCAGAACGGAGGTTTTCTCAGGCAAGCTGGCTATCTTTGTGTTATACTCTGCTGCCACACATACACAGTTCCCCTAAGATCTATATTCAGGTAGCCCAAGAAGGAAATGTTCTTTAGACTTCAACACGGCCATTCATAGCATTTGGGTGAGTGGGCTGTGGTTTCTAGGATCTTTTCCCTTTAGCTTCCCTAGCAACTCAGTTAGAGAAACCAGTGCAGCTTCGCTCAGGCCTTGGCTTCCCATAGAAGCATTGGATGTGACTGACAGGCTTCTTCTCCCCAGTGAGATATTTTCTTCCTCTCCTGTTCTTCTTTCTACCTCAGAGATGTAATGCATTTCCAGGTCAGTTCCCACAGACCTATGATCCTAAGTCACTTGCTTATAAATCCAGCAGTATGCTAGTCTCTCTCTCTCTCTCTCTCTCTCTCTCTCTCTCTCTCTCTCTCTCTTTCTCTCAATGTTTATTCTAACCTGAAAGATCTGAAAGCGAATACATCAAACATGACTTTGTCTATAAAAATACAGGGTGCTTATTCGTTAACATGTCTGGATGCCTTCAGGAAGTCAAACTACACTGTGCTCAACCTTTAGTGCCTCTTTCAGCTTCTCCTTCAATATGTTCTGATCAATTTTCCAAGTAAGATAAACATTGCCACGATTGATGGCATTTCACAAATGACCTAAAGCCATTCATTATAAAGCAAAGACAAGACAAAATAATAGGAGCTGTGAGTTGAAATGGTTGAAGGAAGAATGCTTGGGTCTCCTCAGAAATGTGCACCCACAGTTCTGAATAGGTTGGTGTGAGAATTCTGAGTCGCTGTCTGCTTCTTATGCCACAGCGCTGGGTCTCTCAGTTCATGGTATGTATGTGTGAATACACTTCTTTGACTTGATAATGGATACAAATGAGTGATGCCTGTAACAAGCTGGTTGGGATGGGAAGGTTGTGATCAAACCCCAAGCATTAGTTCCTTCCTGTTAGATCAGGCAATTGACCACATTTTTAAAATTGTTTTTCTTGGCATCAGTTAACAGGTATGATGAAGTCTGTTGTCGATCGAAACAAAGGTATATAATAAGAATAAATGACACCACTTTTCTTAAATAGTCTTTTTCCGATTGTTTATAATTATTATTAGTCTTTTGAATACTATTGAAGAAATTGTCTCAGATACTCAGAACATACTTGCATTACAGATTAAAGATATAGTTTGGAAATGACTGATTATAACCAGGAATTGAAGGCAAAGGTGAGAAATATCTTTGGGGTGCTAAACTTTGAATGGAACTTACCACCCCACCCCCCTATTCTGCCTGATGGAGATAGGGTACTCCCTTGCCTGCTGGCACTGAGATAAGTTATGGAGCAAACAAGGTGTGCTGCTCAAAGTCATCCAAAGAAACACACAAATAATGTAAAAAAAAAAAATTGGCTGCATCACCTGGATCTCACTAAACACCATTGCCCTTGAACTAACTAATTGGGCTGGGACCGGGATAGAAGGAGGGAGGAAAGAGGGTAGGGAGATGTGAGGCTTTCAATACATTCCTTCAAGACAGGTGGAAATCTGCCCTTCATCTTCATCTCTAACAAGATGCCACCTCTTAGTTTTCTACCAAATGCATAAGAGGCCAGTGAATCATCGAAGAAGAACGAAAACCACGCACGAGGATACAAGAGAGGAAAAAGTGAGCCCAAGCATAATGGGCAAGAACAGCTGCTGGAAGAAACTATTAGCCAGGCCCATCACAGAAATAGAAACCATTGAATGTGTAAATATTTAGGGAAGGATTTGCTATTGAGGAATTAAGTCAAAATATAATAGTGACTGGCAAATCTCGGTTGTGGCCTGAGCAAGACTAGCAGGCTGAAGACCTGGAAAGAGGCCCTTGCTCAGAGGAGCTCAGGTTTTGGCTCCATCCAGACCTTTAATTGACTGAACGAGACCCACAAATGATGCTGAAGGCAATCTGCTTCACTCAGCCTACCAATTCAAACCTTAACCTCATCCAGAATCAAAGGCAGAGAAGTATCCAGCAGCCCATTTGGCAACATGGCTAGGCACTGTGACCCAAACAAGTTGGCATGCAAAACCAACCATCACAGAACAAATCAATTCAACACATACAGACACAGAGAAACATAGGATGAAGATGCATTAAAAAGACATGATGGGATTACAAGAAAGCATACATAGCTTGTTTGTAAAGAGTTCATTAAGAGAGTGGAGGCCACCGATGGTTATTTTGAGTATCTATAGTAAGGGCTTAAAACTTCACATGGATTTTATGTTTCAAACAAAGAGTGCAGACACAGATTGATGATTATCACGTGATTGTCAGACAGAAGACTGCAGAAAACTGAAGTTCTTGGGAGAGAAAAGACCCATGAAGATAGACAGTGCTTACACAGGGAACAGAGAGAAGAACACATAAATTGGGTGAATATTTTCATTTAAGAATTTAATGGATTCCTCTAACTCAACCGAATTAATGACAACAACCATAAATTTGGGCTCCTATCAACTTAAAAACCCAGGATTCCAGATAGAAAGTTCAAGTTTTTTCAAAAACAAAAACAAACAAACAAACAAATAATGTTACATTGGTATCATAAATCATGTCCACAACATAAAAATTCAAAGACATTTGAAGCACCCGTGCTTTCTGCGCAGAGCAAGGCTGAAAGCAAGACTGTTGCCTCCTGGCCAAGTGGAAGATGTTGCCAGCATGCAATATCTGTACCGTTATCCAAACGGAAACACAGCAGATCACCTAATGTAAGAAAGCACTAATGACATCTTGAAGCAATGAATTCATATCACAAGGACTAGTCAAATAAATACTTAAACCCGTTTAAGAAAGGGTCAGAAACACTAGCCCATGGAAATGTTTCAGGGAAAGATTTGTATTCAGGAACTAGATATTTCAAAGTTTTCAAAGTTTTAGAAAACAAGAGGCAAAGGGTGTGAAGGACTGATGGAAAGTTAGAAAGGAGATGAAGGAAATAAAAACCACGTGCATCCATATTCAGTGAGTCACATTCGAAGTCAGTGACCTGGCCACTGTGGAAACATCAAGTGCCTCACACAATCCTGGCTGTGGCTGTCAAGCCCTTGGCATGGCTTCTGCACCGAGTCAACAGGGTGAATCAGAAATGTGGGCGAGTGCTTTCCACTAATGCCACAAGCTGCTTATCAGTGACTGTTGATAAGTCAGGTTTCTTGCTCAAAAAAACCAGTGATAGGTGTGGTGCATGGGATGCATAAGCCAGAAACAGCCATTTAGCATTACCAGGCATCACAAGCTGTGCACAAGCTGGGGTATTTTTTAACATGCTGGCTATGGAGCAGCCTTGCGTATTGCTGCATCCCTCAAACACAGAATAAAGTCCTGAGCCAGAACACGATCACAATTGTGACATCAACCAGCAAGCTTTGATTTCCCCTGTGACTTTATGGCACCTTCTCTATGCAGTCTAGTTTGCCCAAACATTACTTTGTGGTCCATGACTCCAAGTGTGTGGGTGTATGTGCATGAATTTGAGCATGCAATGTATGTACATACTTTAGAAGAATACATGTTGTAAGGATGCAATAGTGATAGGAATAATACAAACAAATGATGGAAGTGGACAATTGGGTGATCATAAATACCTGGCAATCTACAGGGGCAGAAAGGAAGATGGAACGTTGGTCATGGGAGCTGCTAGTCTGTTTGAAAGAAGAGAAGCAGGCTCTGTGCTTAGAGGCATCAGGGAAAAGAAGGTAAAATTAATGAGAAATATGATCAGTTTTATAAAAATGTAGAATGAACTGCAACTTGGAAAGTCAAAGAAATATGAAGAAAATTGATAAAGAGACAAAAAAAAGAAGAAGAAAGAATAGGCAGTTGTGAACGAGTCAAGCATAAAATAGTTTGGCAGGGAAGGTGGTAGAGGCAGTAGCTAATACTTTTACACCTTTCCAAAGGCTGCCATAATTATACATTAGATTCCATTTCATAGTAAAATTGAAATGAAAAGAAATATCTCACCAGTTGGACAAGGGTGCAATTCACTGAGCCTCGAAGGAGGAGTGGCAGGGCTGGACACCACCAGCTCTGTTCTCTAAGCCACCACACTGGGGCCACCTCAGGGGTGCACATGGAGGGGAAGCTGCTGAGACCCTACTCAAAATTGGCCAGAACCGAGGTAAGACAAACAGCAGAGAAGACTGTCAAGGTCAAGAAAAAAACTACAGAGCCATGAGGTGAGCTGCTGAGATTTCATGGCTTCAGAGAAGCAGCAGAACGGAGGACACTCTGAAATAAGGGAAGCAGTCTCACCCAGCCTGTGCCTGCCAGGTACCAAGGTAGAATTCACGTACAAATAATCAACTACAGAATAAATGTAAGATTTTATTTAAGAGAAAAATTATTCATAGATAAAAAATATACTCATTGACAATTAAAAATAAGCAAAATCACATGAAATGACTGTTGATGGAAACTCAGAGCACTATTTCAAGTCATCTAAACAAAACACAAAGATGATTGGACATGAAATTGTCACATGGTTCATAGCAAAGGCCTACATATAGTATCTCTGTAGAAAGGAATAAAATATCAGCATTTTTTTTTACATAGAACAATAAACTAGAAGGAATACAGAGCAAATTAACATAAAAATTACTAATAGCAATAAAACTGAAAGGATGAAACACTTGAATACAATCAAGGGTCAAATTAGATTCAAGAATAAAGAATATGCACGGAGCTTCTGCCAAGGCGACACAGCCTATGAACTGTGGGATTCCCAGAGGATGGAAACTAATCAAGGGAAAGATAAAGAATGGGGCCAAGGAAGCCTCCCTTTAATATGTTTTTCAAATATCTGAAATTAAGATGTGAAAACAGATATTGTACTTGAGATGGCTATTCTCCGTTGTTAACTTGACTGTATTTGGAATGAACTATAGTTCCAGAAAGGGAGGGCACAGCTGTGACCCAGATCATGAGGCTAGAAGACGCACAACTTTAATCCAGATCTTGAGGCACACCTTTAATCTGGGCCAGACGTTCTGCTGGAGGTATACATAAGGACAAAAGAAGGAAGAGTTTCTTCTTCTTTGCCTGCTTGCACTTGCCAGCATATCTGTTGGATTCCAACTTATACAGAAGACCAGCTGAGACACCCAGGCTCATGGGACTGAGCAACTGCTAAATTCTTGGACTTTCCATTCACAGCTGCCCATTGTTGGATTAGTTGGACTGCAGCCTATAATCATTCCATAAATTTCCTTTACATATATGATTATATATTATATATAATATATTATACTTATAATAAATTATCATATATAGTATATATTCTCTAGAGTCACAGAACTTATGGAATGAATATATATATTATATATTAATTATATATTATATATTGTATATTATATATTATATATGCATATATAATATATTATAATATATTCATTCCATAAGTTCTAGGACTCTAGATATATCATATATCATATACTACATACCATATGTCATATATCAATCATATATCAAATTTAAATAATACATATATGTACTCATTCATTCCATAATTCTATGGAATATATGTTGGGTCCCTCCCTCCTGCCTCAACTCCTGGACATCAGAGTTTACAACCAGAGACTGTCAGCTCATGCCTGCTGTGCCTAAAACAAAGGCCTACTACACTGAGTTCCGCCTTTGCCTTCTAGGATTTCGGAAAAAGCTACGCGCCTGGTCGCTGACATGTCTGCTGCCTGAGGACATCCGCAGACAGCTGAGCTGTTGTTGACCTCTGCCCTCACAGCAGGCCGCGCCTCCAACCTCTCCTGGCAGAGACCTACATGACACCCTGAGCCATCACCCTTGAGATCAGGCACTCTCGGCAGCCCTGCAGCCCAGCTTCCCCTTGACTTCTTCTTGACTCTTTCATGACTCTTCCTGCAATGTTTATGATATGCAAATGTCATTGTAACCTAGAAATCCAGTTTTGGTTTCTTGTATACATATAAATGCTGAACCCCAAAAGTAAAATTTGATGTCTTGATTGGGACTCAACTTGGCCTCGTGTCTCTTTGTTCTCCCAACCCATTTATTTTGCAGGTCCTGTCTAAACTCCGTTCTGAACAAACCCACTAACCCAGGGGCAACTGTAGGCCAGTTGCCACAAATACAGTATTTGATAATATCAATACAGAATGGCCAACACAAAGATGTACTCAAATGAGATTGACTTAAAAACAATGATGCAGATGTTTGATGTTTCTAGGCAAAAGTGCTATGTGACAAACAGAGAAGTAAAATTCAAGCATCCTTGGGAACAATACTGTATTCCAGTGAAGAATCTGTGAGCCATGGAAAATGGACTGTATAGGGCAAACTTAAGATATGGTCTCATTCCCTACTGCCCCAAACACTGTGACTCTTATAGGATCCTTCCAAGACCAAATGAAGATCTGACTTCAGAGAGCCAGAGAGTACGAAGTGAGCCATACAGGGCCACACCCAATACTGAATGTGGAATTACCTACAAATTTAAGATAAAATGGGGAAAAATACATGATTGCAGTTGGTAGTGGGTATATGATCTTCAAAGTACATTGAACATTAATATCAAAACAGAAGCAAATACATAGGAGACAAAATAGTCAATTGCCATACTCGATAACATCATATTTGCTGTGGTTATATTGAGATGCTCCTGTAGAGGATTTTAGCTTTATTTTATTATCTTCACTGGTCCCAACAAATAACATTTTCAGTGTCAAGGGAAGGGGGCAGGGGAAATCAAAGAGAAGATATGAGAAAAAAGGGAGAAGAATCTATGTGATCAATTGGAAACATACAATAAAACCAACAAGATATAAACTATATAAGCATATAAAACAGTTTTTTGCTTACGTCTACTGGGGACTATGTTGTATCCAGAGTCCAGGATTCCCTTAGTGACCACCAATGTGAGCCCCATAACTTAGCTGTGGGCTATACCTCTGCTATGCTCTTAACCAACATGATGTGACATATGAGATTGGATGTTACATATTATCTTAAATTTGTATTATATTTAGGGGCTGGAGAGATGGTTTGGTGGTTAAGAGCACTTGCTACTTTTACAGAGGACTTGAATTTGATCTCTACCACCTACACAACCACTCACAACTGTCTGCAACTCCAGTTTCATAGGACATAAAGTTCTCTTCTGACCTTTGTCAATACCTAGTATGTACATGTTTCCACCTATGTAGATGCAGGTAAAACACCCACGCACATAAAATAAAAAAAAAAAAAAACAGACCAGCCCTTATTTAAACTGTATTACAAAAGATCTCCAAACAGGTTCATGCTGACAACTTTTCTTTGGAATCATGAAGACACCTGAGTAAGGCTGACAAGAGACGAGATTCTGGGGCATCTAGTAGTAGCTGGCACGACCCAGCAAGATGGTAAGAACTTGAACCCCACAGCTGAAGTAACTAGATTCTTGCAAGCTCTTGCATGAGTGGAAAGCAGAGGTCCAGCTAAATCTATACAAGCATGTCAAACGATCACCAATCAGATACAGAAGTACTTACTTGTTGGTTGTAGGACTGTGAACAGCATCTCGGTTTCTGGTTGAGCTAGGTTAGAAACCCTGGAAAGCCTGCAGGGGATAACTATGCAAGGAATGGTAGTAGTTTTGCCACACTCCTGGACACCAGGCTCCTGACATGAGGCTGCAGCTCTACATAAATCTGTAGCCATCAGCCATGTAAGGGCAATGCCCCAAGCCCTCCACAGGTAGAAAACATGACCACAGGTCAGGTAGCCTCAAGACAGATCTCCATTTTAATGAGGTACCTAAAGGTCTGGAGGCTTAGCCAATAAACTCCCCTTCCCAGACACTCCTCCCTGCAAAAGGTATTTAACCTCAGGCGTGCCCTGAGAAAGTGGGGTACGGTTTTACTCATCACCACTCTCTGCCATAACAATAAATGCCTTGAAACCATTGACTGTCTCTTTTCTTTTTTCTTTTTTGTTTTTTTGTTTGTTTTTTGTTTTGGGTTTTTTTTTTTTGGTTTGAAATATTTATGCACTTTATTTTTATAATGTGGCAAACGCCAAAAAGTCTAACAAGCTTACCATTGTCATTTTAAGGGCACTAATGCCATTTCAGTGGCATTAATTAATGTCACATAATGCATTTAATTATATTCACCTTGGTACCCCTTCCCCAACTCCTCTCAGGTCTATCCCCATCTTCCTGTACACCCCACTGTCATATCCTCTTTGAAAAATAGTTACTAACCATCAAGTTCATCCTATCTCTTTTCATCAGGATCCGCCTTAAGGGAGCAATGGAGTAGGTCTTTGTCTAAAGAGCCAAGTCTAATTTTCCACAGAAGACGTCTCAGCACCCTAGCCATGGCCTCCACCAACCCAAGGCGCCCTCCGAACAAGACAAGGACTCTCGCCTCCCGGAGGTACCCAGCCGGAGCACAACCTGCAGACCCCTACTCCATTCTCAGCTCTTCAACCGCATCCAGTGGTGTCTGGGGTGCCCAAGAGCCTGAGAACCAGATGATCCCAGCCTCTGTGCAGGCCCGGGGACCCCCAAGATGGCTCCAGTGGTCCCTGGGTACCTCAGACTGTGCTCCCTGACCCCTGGAGCAGGGTTCTGCAGTTTCACAGACCCCTACACCCGCCAGGAGCCTGCGTGGGGTAAGCACAGTCAAAACTTCCCACAAGCGGCCAAGCCCTGAGCAGATGCGGGACACCCCATTAACCTCACAGTTGGTGGGAAATATGAGGGCTAACATCAATGGCTGCCGCAGCTGTCTGTCATTAAACAGATGTTGACTAGTGGTGTATGCTGCTTCAGTAGCTGGCATCCTGTCAGGAAGCCATCAATCGGCAGAGCTGGCTCTCCAGGAGTTGGTCTTCACTGTGTCATGTGGGAGTTTTAAGTCCAAGGCCTTACCCAAGTATCACATGGAAACTTCAAATTGTGATTGTTTCCCATATAAAGGCAAGCATACTGACCAACAGGCCAGAGGTTAAGTGATATATAAGATAGATGACATAATCTAGGGCATTTATCAATAGAATCAAAGGTTTATTCAATATTTTAAAATGCAAAAAAAAGAAAGCAAATGGCCAAATTCACATACATGAATATAGGGGAAAATACTATGGAGCAGATTAGGGAAATCTATGTCCTCCCCTGACTGGCATTATGTACCAGAAAACAAATATAAAATATAACTTGAGTTTCTTTTTCTATTTTAAATGTACTTTTTTATGTTTAGAGATGTTTGACTGCATGCATGTCTATGATCTATGTAGTGTCCTTGGTGCCCAGAAGAGGGCGTTGGATCTCTTGGAACCGGGGTTACAGAAGGTTGTGAAGCATCATGTGAGCATTGGGAATGGAACCTGGGTTCTCTGGAAGAGCAGACAGTACTTTTGACTGCTGAGCCATCGATCCTCCCCATTTCAGTATTTTCTTAGTGAAGACCACTACGAATCATTTATCCTCGTCTGCTTAATCATTTCTCTCAGTACATTTTGAATAGGACAGAAATACCCGTGGAGCAAGAGTAGCACATAGCGTGAAGAAAGGAGAAGTGGAAACTGACCATTAATCTGGTCATGGTTTGAGTGCTGTGTGTGATGGGCTCAGAGGCGTCCCGGAGACTGGCACAATGCTGAGGACATGTGGAAGGAGCAATGATTAGCAGCAGGAGAAACACTTTTAACTTTCTTGTTGCTCTGGACCACTTATCAGACCGTTTTTTCTCTCTCCTTTCCTCCCAAGCATGGAGAAGGTCAGTGTGACACGACAGAAGAGCAGAAATCAATAGCTCCTGGCTCCTCAGTGATACCAGTCAATCCATCAGCAGGACTGGTGACAGTCACTTACCCCATCCCCCAACCCCCAGCCTCTACACAGTCCCCACACTGCTCCCACACACACAGCCGTGGTGGCGCATGTCAGTTTTGGAACTCATTTGCATGGTTGGGCAACACTCCCTGCAGAGCTGCACTGAACATTTCTGCAGGGGACAGAACTTAAAACAGAAAAGCAAGCAGCCCTATGCAGGCTTGCCCTGTGCCTTTCCTAGACTCCACCCGGGCATCCTTGACCTAAGAAGGTTGAGCATCCCCTTCAAAGGAACACAAAGGAGTGCAGCTCTAATCTTGGAAGAGCTATCCCATGCCTTGACTTTCCAAATAAGCATCCCTAAGCTGTAATATCTGCCTCAGCTAGGAATATATGTACCTGCCTTCTTCACTAACTGAAAAGAACAGTACCAGCAGGTTTATTAGCAGGGCCTCTCCTTTGCCCCAGGGGAAAACAAAATGTAACATCACTTTACATTTGGCAATATGGCACAGGTTCTACTCTAAACTCTACCTTTGGAAATATTTCTATTTGTGTCTTCTATTCTTTGCTTTTCTTTACACCCCTCCCCCCTTTTCTCCCCATTTCTTTTACTTTCCCATGTGCTCAGTACAATAGCTGGCTGGTGGGGCTCTCTGATCTATTCAGATACTCAAGGGACAACTCACTGATGGACATTATGGTGGTTTGAATATGCTTGGCCCATGGGAAGTGGCACTATTAGGTGTGGCCTTTTTGGGATAGGTGTGGCCTTGCTGGAAAAAGCACATCACTGTAGGGGTGGATTTTGAAGCTCCACCCAATGTGGAAGAGTTAGTCTTTCCTGGCTGTAGTCAGATCAAGCTGCAGGGCTCTCAGGTCCTTCTCTAGCATCATGTCTGCCTGGATGTTGCCATGCCATGAGGACTGGCCAGAAGTTGACAGGAGGGAGCTTTCAATAGTTAACAGGATAAGAGAAGGTCTGATGTACTTGAAGACTTGTGTCAACCCAACCCTTAACAATTTAAGCTTCTTTGAAGATAAAATAAACATTAGAGGAGACTTACAATTCATGTCCATTATTTCAATTCTTCACAGTTATTGGGCTTCTAAATAATCTTGAAGACAGACAGGCACCCTCTGATGTGCCTCATACTCATGAAGCCAGCAACACATCACAATGACTTCAGGCTGATTTCTCTGTAACTAAATTCTACTTATTTGTACGAAAAATACATACAAGTACACAGGGCTAGAGGCCTAATTTTAGTTTTAAAATAAATTGTTGATATACGCTATGCATGCAAGCTGGTGCATAGATCTTTCTTAATTCCATCATTTGATGAGTTTGTCAGATGTGCACACAACCTTTTCTCATGTGTCCCTGGAAACAGGCAAATGACCTTCATGGCCCCCGATACTTCCTTTGCGGGTCAGTTTCCCCAGTCACCAATGCCCACAGCTACTGCTGCTGTAACTGTCTTTGAACGTCTGGGCCCAAATACTCCTAGATTTTCAGTGTCTCATTGCTGGGTTTACAAGTGCACAGTATGCATGCTGTGCATGACCTTTTTTTTTTCTTTTTTCTTTTCAAGATTATCACATGCCAGAGGGACACCAGAGATCTCTGACTATTATCTCAGTCCTTTGAATTTGTCCAGACTCGGTTTATTGTTACTATGTGGCCCACCTTGGTGACCATATAGACTTAAGAACGCATTCCTAAATTGTGTATGCATGTGTGTGTGTGTGTGTGTGTGTGTGTGTGTGTAGGTGGGGAGTGAGAAACTTCTCTATTGGCTGAGAAGTTGGTCACTAACTCAATATTGTGTAACTCTGCATTGAACACTATCATGTGTTTCTATCCATGGTTGGAAAATATACCAAAAAGGGGAAAAGAAGAGTATATATACATCTATATATCTCTAACTTTCATGTTTTTTTTTCTTTTAAAAGTCTGATAATCTGAGATACATATAGACAAGACTGATCTGTCTTTTTTGATGTATCAGTAGCTGGATTCATCCTCTTACAATTACAAACCAGCCTTCTTTGTTCATTCTTGATCAAGTTATAATTCATTGAATAATTTAAGTTTATCCACTCCAGTCTTGTTGGATTGTGCACCCATATGGCGCAAAGCATGTGCAAGCATGTTTATATTAAACCTAACAATAGTATGTTTGAATAATTATTATTATAAATTCTATGTTTGGCATGCTTGTAAGGTTCTTCAGCTTAAATTTTTCTTTCTGGCCCAGGCTAAAAATCCCTTGCACTTGCACAAGCTACTTAGTCATTACACAGCTAGTCTAGCTGTTAGCTACACTACCTAATCTGTACATGAAGAATCTTTTTGATGTCATTTCCT
>JADRCD010226286.1:0-20390 GCA_019843815.1 Montemys delectorum
CCAGGTTCATTCTTTTCTTCAAGAAGCATTTGGCTCCCACATAAGGAATTCTCCAAACCCCTACCTTCTGGCTATTCTTTCACAGCAGACACTTGATGTAGGATTATGCACTATAAAATGGTGTAGATTTTGGGGTCGTAGTGGCAGCTTTGTCCCTTGGTTTGTCAA
Source organism: Montemys delectorum (assembly GCA_019843815.1). Classification (NCBI taxonomy): domain Eukaryota; kingdom Metazoa; phylum Chordata; class Mammalia; order Rodentia; family Muridae; genus Montemys; species Montemys delectorum. The sequence goes on from JADRCD010226286.1 coordinate 169, forward strand.
GACATTACAACTTCTATTCTTGGTTCGGTGCTGTGGCTGTGTTGTTTCTTTGGGTCTCTATGAGGAAATGAACAAGCTGTAGAACTTTCTCTGGGAAAACTGAGTGCTTTCTAGTCTCACTCTGTCTCTCGAAGGAGCCAACACTTTATCTCAGCCTCCCTCTCCCCTCCTACAGTGTGTACACACCTCTCTTCCCACAATGAGAACAAAGCTGCCCCTGTGGGCCCCTCTCTCTGGATGTTTGAATACGTGGTCTGATTGTGTTATCCAGGGAAGGTCTAGGCAGTTGGCCCCCTGCCCAGGCTGGAGTAGTCACTCACTAAATATTTGCTGGATTGAATTAAATTAAAATAATGGAATGAGCAGTGAGTGGCTGGAGATGGCTATTTCTCTTGGGAAGCACACCCGTGTCTTCTGACTCCGGGAAGGTGTCAGAGTATCTGGGAGCCGAGATGCTACACAGTAGGTCTGATATTAAAGGGGGAGGGGCAGAGAATACAAGAAGTTCAATTTTATATCTCACCTCTGTGATTTAAAGCACATTTTCTTCATCTCTTAAGAGTTCAGCTTACTCTACAATACTGGTTTTTCTTTCTTTCTTAAAGTGAAAATGCTTAGTAATTTCCCAGGAGTTCTGTAATAAGTTATCATGAAATTTATAACATTAAAAAAAAAAATCAATGTTTGGCTAGGTGTGGTGGTGCATGTCTTTCATCCCAGAACTTGGGGGAATTGTGACAGGCGGACCTTTGTGAATTCCAGGTCAGCCTGATCTAAAAAGTGGATTCCAGGACAGCCAGGGATGTTACACAGAAAAATCCTGTCACAAACGAAAGACAACAACAATACATACAAAACCCCACAAGCCCCCACTCTCAAATCAGTGTTTGTACAGTTCTGGAGGCTAGAAATACAAAATTCCACCTGTCGCCAGAACTGCTTCCTCGGCAGGACCAGAGGGGTTCTGTTGGTGTTTCTGGCATTGGGTGGCAGTCCTTAGTGTTTCTAGCTAATAAATGGATACATAGTTGCAGTCTTTGCTTTCATCACCACAGATTATTTCTCCCCGTGTGTCTCTGTGTCCAGATTTTTTTTTTTCATAGAATGGTACCAGTTATACTGATTGAATGTCCCTCTGACCCAGTGTGGCTTCATCTTAGCTAACTGCATCAGACCCTCTTTCCAGACAAGGTCATATTCCAAGGTTCATGCTGGGCAGAAATTTCGGGGAAACACTGTGCAACCCAGTGCAGATGATAAGGTCTTCTCACTGACTCCAGTGCTGTAGCTACGACGCTTCCCTACCCGTGCCTGAGTCACCTTGACGGCCTTACGCAGTATGACGTAAGGCCAGCACAAAAAGGCAGCTGCCCTGGGATTCTACTTAACTGGGTATCTGGATTGGTCCAAGCTAACAAATAGAAGGGTGGTGCTCAGGGCTTGGGGGAGAGTGGAACACAAGAGCCATGCAGTATTCATTTTGCAAGATGGAAGTAATCTAAATGTTAGTGACCTATGGATAGTCTTAATAGTCCTGAAAGGTACACATAAAATAGCTTAGATGGTGAAGTGGAATGCTTACCCTACCACAACTGAAAATGTAAAATGTCGTTCATTCGTGTGCTAAACTGGAGAGTGGCCACCACTCTGCCAGACTGGTTACCTGGGTTAAGGACATTACATCCTGGGTGACCTTTGGCAGTGAGAGCCTTTGCGAATGGACAGCTCCCTGCACTTGCGTGTTTCATCGGTTTTTTTCCTTGTTCGTCCCCGACACCCTTAGCTACAACCTGGGCAGTGGCATGGCTTCCATCATGGTGAATGGTTCCTTCAGCGATGGCCGGTGGCACCGAGTCAAGGCTGTCAGGTGAGCATCTAATGGAAAGGGAGACAGAGCCAGGCTACACACGGATGGCTGTGTGTCCAGCTTCCTTTTAGCCCTACTGCCCTCGAACTCGCCTTTACCTGTCATCCTAATAGTGCCACCAAAGCCCATGCCCCTGACTGATCAGTGGGCAGAAAATGAACCCCTACATATGCTCTGAGTGGAAGCAGATGGCCTGGAGAAAACACTTACGAAAATTTTACGAAATTTTACAAGCACACAATGCATGCTGAGCACATCCCTGCCACCATCTTCCCCACCCATTCGCTTGGCCCTCTTTGTCCCCTTAGGCAGTCTTACTTCTACTTCCATATCGTATGTGCATATATGATTTTATTTATCTGTAATTAAAGAGACAACCCAAGAGGAAAAAAAATATATATTCATCCTTTCAAGGCAAGCTTGATTTGACTAATAGGATTCTATCCAGGAGCACACATTTTTCTGAAAAGTATAGCTTTATGGCTTTATGGCTGAAAAAATATACATACCACATTTTCTCTAACCATTGTGTGGTTGCTTGGTACCTAGGTTGCTTCTGTAACTTAGCTACAGTTATTATTATTTCGGTGCTTTTGAACAGCACTGTGATAGACATTGATAAGCAAGTATCTTGCGACATCTAGGATTACAGGCTTTGGGGTTTTATCCAGGAGTAGTACAGCTGGAACATTAGACTTATTGAGCTATCTCCATAGTACTTCCCATAGGGGTTAAACTAGTTTACATTCCTACCAGCCATCTATAAGTGTTCCCTTTGGTCCACATCCTTGCCAGTATTTGCTGTTATATGTGGAAAACACCTGTTAGAGGCTAAATTGGGGTGGGGCCTTAACATCTCACACAATGAAAATTTGAGGCCATGAAGAACTTAAAGAATGCTCTAAATGCCCTTGCATAGACAATCCCCCCACCTAAAAGAATATTATCTGAGCATTAGAAGTCATATACGTTCACCTAGCACCCCATGACATATCTGTGCCTTCCTAATGCTAACTGCCATCCTGACTTTTTATTAACTTTGGGCAGATCATTCCTGTATCTTTATAACTTTGTTGTGTGTGTCCTTACCCCTAACAATATGTTTTTAGAAAAATAAAATGCAAGTCCAAATCAGCAATGTCGATACTGCACGTTAAATTAGTCCAAGGTAAAAAGGAATTGAAACTTGGATTGCAGTTCCCTGAAAACGTCCTATAACCCTTGCTGAGGAATCAGCAGGTGATGGCCAATGTGAGGCCATGGGGGCTCAGCATCATCAAGTTCATCTTCTGCTTCCCTGTAGACTATGTTAAGACCATCTTTATTTAGCCCCCTGCCCCGAATCCCAAAGTCCAGATGTATGTATAGGGATCTCAATAAGCCAAATCTCTAGTTGTTGAAAAAAACAAATGATCTTTCCAAAATGCATATTTACAGGTTTGGATCTCCATTTTTTTTTTCTAGAAAACAGGCCAAATACTGAGTCTAACCTAACTTCAAACCATTTCCTAGCATTCAGCTTGTGAAGGGCTCATTTCTCTCTCCCTCATTTACAAAAGAGGTTGCACACAGGCATCTCCAAAGGAATGTGAAATGCTTTCGTTTTCAGTTCCAACCTTATTTAATCCCAACCCCAGGAACACCAGGCAATATACCCTGCTTATTATATCCATGGGTCATATGGCTGGGAGAATAGACACTGTAGAAGAGTTTAACTTTCATAATTACTGTGGTTTGATTATGTATGTGAAAGCACACAATGCTGTGGATACCAGTCCCTTTCTAGACATGTAAAGAAACAGATGTTAAATGTATTTCCCAAAACTATATAAATTGCTGTGGGCAGAACCTAAAATCAAAAAACATTTCTGTTCTACCCCATGATGTAGCCCACACACAGGGATTTCAGATGCTTGGGAGAAATATTGTGGAATGTTCTCTCAGAAGAAACTCCTATGCCAGAACATCAAGCTCGGCATGCGCAGACACCTTAGGAGACACAGCCCCTCCTATTGGCATGATCGATTTCATGTCTAGTATGTCCTGGGTTACAGTGAGGGCTGAATAAGAGATGAAGCTAGGAGTTGTATGGGTTGGAGTATCTACTCATACTTTGTGAGGTGTGAGCAGGCAGGCCTAGTGGGAACTGGGTGGGTCAAGGCTTTAGCTATCACATATGACTAGAAGGACTGGGTTAATCTTAATTCTCTATAGAAGTCTCCAGGTTAGAGATAATAAAATAGACAAGAGAGGGAATCTAAAAGAAGACAGGTTCTACTTTGTACACTGTCTTGCTTTAAATAATCCTGGTTTTGCAAGCATGACTCCTAATAGAGCAGAGGAAATAACTCATATATCCAACATCTTGTGCCAGATGATTTAGACACCAGGCTTTATAACATTTCATATTCACAGAAATTTAAGATCTGTATTTTTTTCATGTTTGTGTATAAAAACAATCATATGATAATATGTAGACAACCACAGCAACATGCCCCTTTGGTCAACCTCAATAGAGCAAGACGTGTGTCAGGCATTGTGCCCCTGTGCTTTGCAGATATAACAGATGGTCTGCACAATAGCTTTGGAAGTTGATCTTAGTTATTACCATTTCATATATGGATGTTAAGCTTTATAGATTCATTTGCTCATCCATCTGTTATTCAAGATGCCCAAAACACATCATTGAGGAAAACCAACTCCTTTCCTTGGTGGTCTTGCATTTCTCTAGGATGCCACAATGAGTAATGAAGACAACAAAGTACATTATGTCTTCAGCTCAGAAATATAAAAAAATGAAAATATGCTCATAGTTGATGAGGTCAAGTAAGCCGGAATTGTTTAGAGTAACAGGGTGGGGAGGGGAGGCAGTGCAAACAAAGGAAATTGTGAAGGCCATTGCCCGTCACAGCATCCAGGTACGAGGGTGTAAAAATCATTTCTAAACTACAGAGGACAGAGCAAGAAGAAATTCTTGAAAACTCAATGAACGAAGAGATGGTATCAGGGAAAGAGCTCAGGTTGGTCCCACTTCCAATAATCTACTATAGGCCTATAAAAGCTGGCATTTTGTGGGTTTTTTTTTTTTTTTTGACAACCTCATTACTTAGCACATAGTAGGTACTTTCATACCTCTAAGCCAAAATGATTGCATAAACTCCAAAGATAGTAGTTTATGTCGTTTGGTTTCAGTTTACTTTGCTTTGCAGGGATGCCCAGTCTGGGAAGATTACGGTGGATGACTATGGAGCCAGAACAGGCAAGTCACCTGGCCTGATGCGGCAACTTAACATCAATGGGGCTCTGTATGTGGGTAAGTGACCTTGACCAAAGCTTAATCTGTCAGGCCTTTTCCTCCTTTCCCTCATTAGACCTTTATTTGTTGTCCCCGGGCTGTCTACTCCACAGGGTCAATCAAATACCTGGAAATCAGGAAGCCGTCCAAATAGTCCATTCTTCCATGTCTGAACTTCTGACTCATAGCTGAGGTGGCAGGAAGGGACTCACTCGCATTGCTTTTGTGCTCTGGAGTGATCTATCAGGAAAAAAAAAAAAAAAAAAAACACCACACTTTTTCTTTTGTTTATAGAATAGGAACTTTCTAAATATAGCCACATGAATTCTCTCTGAGGAAGGAGGATCTGGCTATGTATGTCCTCTCTCAGAACAGAATGAGTAGAATTCCTATAAATGGCTAATAATCTACTACACAGACAAAAAAGAAAGGCTTTTTTTCTAAGTGTTTTCTAAGTGAGTTCAATTAAAAGCAGCTAAGACAGCAGCAACTATTGTTGACATCACCCAACATTTAAAAATCTGTTGGAGAACTATTTAGTTTTAAGTTTGTCAGCTGAGCCAGAAATCACACCTGCGATCAGTCTTTGTAGCCTTCAGAGTTGTTTTGAATTGCTCAAAATCAATCTAATATGTATGATGTACTAGGCACTCTGTCCTTGGCTAGGGGACACTCAAGTAGACCCTAAAGAACCTCCAACTGGTGACACCTCTCCTTGGTTTATTCTCTCTCCCCCTCTTTGCTTCTTTGCAGGTGGAATGAAGGAAATCGCTCTGCACACGAGCAGACAATACATGCGAGGCCTTGTGGGCTGCATCTCCCATTTCACTCTGTCCACCGATTACCACATTTCCCTCGTGGAAGATGCTGTGGATGGGAAGAACATCAACACTTGTGGGGCTAAGTAACACCAGCTGCCCTTGCTCAAGGGACATAGCCTCTATCCTGAAATCCTGGGGGCCCAGAGACCCTGCCTGATGCTGCACTCAGAGGTCTTGAAATCAGGTGTGTCTACTTTCATGGGGGACAAAGTACACCCTGGTGAGAGCCAAGACTGAAGGCCCTGGGTGGCCTTCTCTGCTAATGCCCTGTGGACCAAACCCAATGGACTACTGTGGATAAGAGCATTGGACTTTGTCGTTCAACATAGAGAGTCTGTGAGAGACGATGCATCAATGCAAGCTCTGGAAACTCTGCTGTAGCTCAATGGCTGTGTTGTGTTAAAGAGAGTGAGAGCCAGACTGGGTGACAAAGAGTGAATGAGCAAGAGAGAGAGACAAGACAGAGAGAAACAGAGAGAGACAGAGAGACACCTCTCTGAATAGTATTAAAATATTTCTGCTCTTCCCTGACTTATAACACTAGAAGAAAGACTGGGTGACCTTGAATTTCATACTTGGTCTATGAATTGTGTAGATTAACCCCTTCCATGCCTCTCTGGCTGACTCAATGTGCTCTGACTGGTCCATGAAAATAAACATTGGGGGTAAATTAAACATAGAATAATAATCAGACTGTGGCCTCCTTCCCCCAAGCCTACCTCTAATGCAAATATTTTTTTTTATCATGCAGATGGAAGAAAGTGGGCCCCATGATTTTGTAGCGGTACTTTTTGTATGTGACTATTTTTATAGCCGCAGCCTGTCCACACTCATGGTGTGCTTTTTGAAAGTTAGTGGCCGATCTTAATCATGGCACACTTCGGCCGTCCGAAGTGAAGAGATTAAAGGAATGTATCACTGGGGTGGGTCATTACCATTGTTTTAAGAGAGGGAAAGTGTCTGTAATAAATCTGAAAAAGGGAAAGAGGAAGAACTCATTCAGTCATTTGTGGAGGTGTGACTGATGGTGCAGAGGCCACATCTGCCAAGGGACAACAAGGTGACTAGAGAGTCCAGAGCTATGCCCTCAGCAGGGTCTGCGGATCTGGACCCGACAGAGAAGGCTGCTCTCCTCTTCTGTACCATCAGCTGTGCCCTGGGCTATGCATACACATGACTGCAGACAGCTGGCTCCCTGGCTGGTCCCCCTAAGAGGACTTACTAAGGGAAAGGTGAGATGAATGCTGCCCCTATAAGTGGAAGGAAATACGACCCAGCTCCTGAAAGAGCCTATAATTAGTCTCGGGCATGACTCTATTCTTGTTTGGGCAGCATCCATTCAGCAAAAGACTTAACTTTGTGCAAAGCACAGTTTCTAGGCATATTAAGACTTCTAAGAGATGGCTAAATAAACCAGAGAGGTTTGCCTCACCCTCCAACCTTCTGCCTCTTATGTTTAGGAGCCTTTTTGGCAAGGAATCATGGTAATAACAAGAGTCCCAGTGATCTCCTTCTCCTGCCCACATCACCCAGCAGTCTGAAAAAAGAGGCGTAGGGTAGAGTGTGAGCCCCACTACCTCCCAGTCACCCTCACCTCAACACCTTCTCCTGGAGGCTCCCAGGGCCAGTACTTCCTATGACAAAATAGACTTGTTTTTGTAGCACATTTTGAACAGATTGCCTCTGGAAAAAAGATAATCATTGTGATTTTAGCAAAATATCCAGCTGAATGGAGGCCAGAGAATTGTCCTGCAGACAAGTTGTTGATCTACGCAAGTGTTATCCTAGGGAAACTCAGTGACCCAGGGATGAGGGCCTGGGAGTGCGTGTTCACCCAGGGTGAAGCCCTCTCTGGGTGGGAAGCACATGGGATCAAGGGGAGGTGGGGACAGTAGCAGGATCGTGGAATACAGGCAGGAAGGGTCGTCAAAAGGAGTGAGGTGGAAGGACCCAGGAGGGCAAAGAGTTTCAGAGTCTGAGAGGTATAAGCGATGGAGGAGCAGGGCGCTCCCCTCCTCTCTGTGGACAGAACCCAGGCACTGTGCAATGAGTTTATAGCAGATGTAATTATGAGGCTCAAGTCTTTAACCTCTAGCAGAGGGATTAGACCTTACTCTGAACTAATGGCAGGAGATCTGGGAAGAGCTTAGCCTGGACTTTTGAATAGGCTGCTTTTATCTCTAAGTGTAGCCATTATCTCTTGCCACAATAAGGCTGCCTAACTAACACCCACACCTCACCCTGCCCCCAGGTTCATAGCAGTAGGTCACTCCTGTGCCTTGAGTAGCCAGCCTGGAGAGGCTCTACCGGCTTTGGTGGTCCTCCCGGTCTTTGCTGGAGTTTCTCATACGTAGAGTGACTGAGATGGGAAGGTAACTTGGATCTGCTCTATGTGCCCGTCATCCTGCTGAGCCCAAGGGCCTAGTTCTGACACACCTGTCTCCTGAGAGTCGGAACACTAGAGAGTAGTGTCAGGTTCCTGCACTAGGCCTAGGTTCAGAACTGTGATGTGCCATTTCCCCTGCATCCTATTAACATCCATAGAATTGAGGAACACAGAAAAAGATTCTCTTCAATAGCAAAGAGGGGATTGTTTATAGTGAGAGGACCTACTAAGACAGTTGCCATGGATAAAAGAAGGGGTGAAAAAATCAGGACCATTAATGAATTAGTCGATCCACCCTAACAGATCATGTTAATGAAAGGCATGCCATAGAGGTGAGGTAGCCCCAGATGACCACTATCTTCTGCAGAAGTATTGGGACTGATGAGAGCCGACCTCCGTGAGACTATGAGAGACTAGCCAGGCTCAATATAAGTAGCACTGGCCTCTCCCCTGACCCTGGCTTCTGTGTCTCCGTCTCACTTGACTGCTGGCCCTGATATCTGGTAGCTGTGCTTTTCTGAGGAGGGACTAGCAGAGAGCAAGCAGGACCTGAGGCTTGCTTTCATGTGGTTGCTGTGGTGAGAGGCCGGTTGGAGAAGTCTGGCTGGGTTTCCAGGCTGGGAAGAAGGTTCAGGGAGTGGTCAGGGATTGGGAGATCCATGTAATCTCATCTGAGGAGGAAGGGTTCTGTGAAGCATCATCGGCTCCTGAAAAGCCCCCTTAACCTGAACCTGGAAAACTCCCCAGAGCCTTCTACATGCTCTAAGCAAGGATGATGGGAACAGAGTGCTTCTTCTATTAAACCGGACTTTAATAACCTTGTGTATTTTCTCTAGACCCACCTAGATCTCCCTGAGACAGTCTGTAGGGTTGTCTTTGTCCCTGCACTGCTCCCAGAACCCTGTCAAGCTTGCCTGTCACTGCTCTGACCCACTCCCTGCTCTCTGTTTTCTTGCTTGCCTTTCACTTCCTGGTCAGCCCCATTCAGGCCTTGAGCTGCTCCAACACAAACAGGCGCACTGGTTTCCATACACCAACTGCCCCAGGTCCACAGTCACTGGCCATTCCTTCCGATTCCCCTCCTCTGTTTTCGGACACCTCCTCCCCTCTGACACCTCCTCCCCTCCTCCCCTCCTCCCTTCCCCACCTCTCCAAATGGGAGGAAGGATCTCGGACTTACGCCCGGAGCTGGCGGGCGTAGTGCTTTCCACTTGGAGGAAATGCTGCATTTTTCACCTTTAACCCAGAAAAAAATATGGTTCTCAGAAAGCTTGTTTTTAGCACTGAGAGTTCCCAAAGGAAGAAAAAGGGGGGAGGGGGAGGAGGAGGAAGAGCAGGGCCCGAAGCCCCTCACAGCTGCCTGACCAGCAGCCCTTGCCCCATTCAGCTGCTCATCCTGGGAGAGAATTGCCCAGGGGCAGCCCGTAGAGCCCCAGCTGCTGCTGCACCCAGTAAGAGAATCACACTTGCAAGTGGAAAGTGGATATGCGGACTCGGGGACCTGGACAAAACATTAGCTGCTTTCCCATTCCTTCTTTCCCATCCCTGCCTCATCCAGCTTCTGCCCAGCCCAGGAATGTTTAGCTCATGAGCTAGAAGTTGGTGAAGGCCTGACTGCCCATGCCAGGGCACTGGAGGAATGGAGTGAGGTTCGACAGTTCTCTGAAATGTTCACCCTGAGGGGGCCCAGAGGAAGGACGGACACACCAGCAGGAATCAAAACCTCAGTGTCCAGTGAGGCTGTGTGTGCCTGTAGCCCAGTCCCACAGTAGGGGGTCTCAATCCTGAGGTTCCATCTTTCAAATGCATTGTAATTGAGCATGCACATAAAACAGATTAAAACAGGAAGGGCCTCATAGGCGCCACTGCCCCACTCATTACAAGGCCATAAAAGGCCAAGTTTGGAGGCTCCCAAGATGGCAGGCATTGGCGTCGGTACCAGGTTGTTCCCCAGAAGTTCTAGATTACAGGCAACTACATGGAGGGCAGCATACGGCTACCCCAGTTTGACAGTGCGGACCAGCTTCTGCGCTAAGCCTTCAGAGCGGTCAGCTTCAAATACATGTCCAAAGAATGCTCAAGTATTTGATCTTAACCGTTGTGCCCCTAGGTATGGCCAGAAGGAGTATGCTTGTTTGGCTTGAGAAGATGGAAGTTGTGCAAAAAAGATAGGTGATGTCCTGGCCGGTCTTATGTCAGCTTGCCATAAACTAGAGTCATTTGAGAAAAGGGAACCTCAACTGAGAAAGTTATCACACCAGATTAGCCTGTGGGCAAGCCTGTGGTGTGTGACTGCTTGATAGGAAGGTACATCCCTGCCTGATTGTAAGCCGTACTCCTCCAAGGCTTCTTTAGTTTCTGCATCCAGGTCCCTGGCTTGAGTTTCTGCTCCGACTTTGCTGATTATTGAATAGACTACAAACAAGCTCTAAGATAGAATAAACCCTTTCTTCCCTGATTCGCTTTTGGTCACGGTGTTTGATCACAGCAGTAGAAAGGCAGCTATCACAGGTGGCTTGTCTGAGGTCTCAGACAGGGCATAACCCTAACAAGCATTGGGAACAGGATCCTAGGGTTCCACAGGGGCATACTGGGGTTTCCTAGCCTTCACTGTAGGGAAGTCTAAGCAAAGGCCTCATGAGTCTCCTGGTCAGTCTGTTGTTACAGCTCTGTTGAGAGTGAATTCTTCCAGAGTTCTTCCATTGCAGGTGTAAAGACGGAAAATTGTTACAGTGGGTGGGATTCAGGCCCCTCTACAGGCAGTTAGGTCTGGATTCAATTCTTCTCCTTCTTCTCCTTTGCCTTCAAGTCTAGAAATAGCCCCCAAAACTCAGGGGAGCTGTTTAAACTATTTCTGGCTAAACGCTGATCCCTAGGCCCCTGCCTTGTCTTGGCTAACCCGTGCGCTCCGAGAGCAAGGCAGACAGCAGACAGCACCTCTCTGCCTCACCAACTTTTGCTGCTTTCCCTTGCTGAAGCATCTTTGTCCTAGAAAGTCGGTGGCCCCTAGGAACTCTTGTCCTTTCCTGGAAAGATAGAGAGGAACATCGTGTCTTATTAGCATTTGGAGGAGGTCTCTTCTATTCATCTACCTCGTTCTGCTTTGGTGTAAGATTCTAAGGGTGTCTGGAGGCACAGAAGGTTCCCAACATGTAGTGTGGTCTCCCCTGTTGTCCCAGCTGACCATCTCTAAGTGGGGGGCCCAGCCTGGGGCTGCAGCCTCCTTGGACAGTCTGATATTAAAGGGCTGCAGCTTTGACTTGGCTACGCACAAGAGGACTTGGATAGAAATATCTCCGAGAAGGAAGGCCAGGGAGGCTCAAGGAATTTGCCGTTTATACTCATTTAATAACAAAAGTTAGGGGCACCAAGCCAGGGGATTAGCTGAGGAAAGCCCTGCTAGGAAGTTGGCTGAAGGAGAGCAGAGTCAGAGAAAATGAAGTATTAGATAGAACAGTGGGAGGAGAGGCTGAGGGGTCACAGGGCCCCTGAGTGATGAACTGAGTGCCTGTGGCAGACATCCCATATTCTATCTGAACTATGTGGGGGCGGGGAAGGTGTCAGAGAAAACTATGGGAAAGGGATGTAAAACAGGGTACTGCTTAATAGACAAAGTGCCCACTGGTTGTCCAGGGCACATTCACATGACCTCAGACATGAAAGAAGTCTGTGTGATGGTTGGTTCCAGCCAGCTGACTAGGCTAGTGGGGTAACACCACTTGTCAAGGACGGAGGACTCACCTGGTAATCCCTCTGTCTAGCCTGCAAACCAAAGCCCCTGGGAGTTTGTTTGGAGGTCTTGGGTTGTTGAGGGCTGGTGGTCTGCTGGGGCCTCAATTAGCCTTGCTGCAGATGTCCCTCCACAGAACCTCATCAAGCCATATTCATTTCAGAAACATTTCCTGAGAGCTTTCTCACAAGAAGCTGGTGAGAATATAAAACAGAACTCAAGCCATCTAAGTAGCTGTCTTTTGAGACTCAGTATCCTCTCTTAGCTCACTGGTCACTCCATCCTCTCAAGGCCGGGAGAGCCCATCTCTTACAGAAGGGTCTTGTCCTTTCTCGAGTTATCTCCCTCATTCTGCTAGGCTCTCAGGGTACCAATGTTTTGTTAACTTTAAGACCACTTATTAGTAACCTAACCACAGGAATAATGTTTTATTTATTCAGTTTGAGACAAGAACCTTTCAAACCACAGGGTAAAAATCCTGAGAGTTCATTAAAATACTGCCTGCTGATAACCATTTACTTTTACATACTAAGAATATCCTGCTTATTTGCCCAACTTCCCTAAACAATGAGTCAAAGACTCATCGGATAGGGAAATTTTATATTCAGAGAGAAAAATCTATTTTAGACCTTCTATTTATAGTTCCTGAAAAATCCATTTTCTTTGTGTATAAGGATGTATTGCCAATGACTGTGTGCTCAGGGCGGAGCACAGTGGCTTGTGTTGGTACCCTGGGGACCAAGGAAACTGAGTCATAAAGCTGCCCTTTCCAGTTGTCACTCAGCATTAACCCTGGATAGCCCTGGCTTGGGTCTGTATCTTAAAGAAAGTGACAGATAAGCATGACTCTGAACTAGATTCAAATCTTCCTTGGTCAGTTAGTTGTAAAATACCTCATTTTATGTCAAACTAGCTTTGAGACTTCTTACATATGTTAGTACAAAAAACAAGTATCGTCTCTTAAGTCTGACACAACTTGGGCCAAGTATTTTTGACATTCAAAATCACTCACCAATTTTTGTGTTTTTTTTTTTTTTTAAAAGATGGGCAATAGAAAAAAGTCCATTATTTATAATTAGACAATCCATTTATCATCTGGCATTTATGCATCCAGCCTTAGAAACACTGTTGATAAGATTTTCGAGATGTATTCAAGAGATGAATCAAGCTCCTAAATAGTTTCAAAGGGCACAAAAGTACCATGCTGAAGAGAACCAATGTGGTCCAAAATTACGTAAATTTTTCTAATCCATTTCTAATTTTCCTTTAGTATTGATTTGTCTAATAAAGATTTGCCTACTAATGAAATCGCTACCACAGGGCACTTTTAGTCCCAAGGACAGAGGTATCAAGAGGGCTCTTCATCAGCTCCGAGGGGATCACCCCACACAAGACACCCAGGGCTACACTTTGTCTGTTCTCTGTCCTCAGAGAAGCTCAAAGATTCGCTGAGCCTCAGAAATACAATGGATACTGCACCAAGTGGGAATAGTAGCAATACCAGCCCCACCACCACCACCACGTCCCCTCCAATTTCCAAATGGAGCCCTTTGAGGCCTTGGAGAGGTCCTCATGGTGCCTTGGGGACATGCAAGGACTGGATCAAGTAAGCTTAGGAGTGAAGACCTAAGAACACTGACAGGACCTCTTAAGACTCAAGATGTTTACCTGAGGCCTGGGGTAGAAGAAGTTACCTGAGCAAAGTGTGGCTCTGGCTGAGCTCTAGCGAAACAGACCTCAGGGACTCTCTCTTTCTAAAGCTTTTGCTGTGTGCTGTCACCTTCTGATAAGTTGAGTGATACAGAGGAATGTGTGTCTAAACTATTATGCAAGCAGTTATACCTTTATATTGCTGGCCAGAAAGAGTACCATGTTGAAAGCAGGCATCTATCCTGCAGGGAATGTTATATGCTTGGACTCTAATAAGCCTTAGCATTCTTGGGATACACACCAGGGCACAGGCTTTACAATGAGGAATGGGGTGAGACAGAGCTTAAACATCTTCCAGTATGGTCCATGTGACCAACCAGTGGTGAGCTCAGGATCCCAGATGGGACTGGGCAGCCTCACACATGACAATGTCCCCTAGAGCCATCTTGAAAAATGGAGGAACCAGTCCCAGCCAATAGTGTCTGTGGTCCTGGGATAATGAGACTCTTGGTTCACTTCTGACAGGGTTTGCAAACTCTTTTGCACCGTGACTAGGCAAGAAGCAGGGAGGGGAGGCTATCTATTCTCAACACTGTTTCCTCTGCCCGTGTGCTTTGGCACCATCAGCTCTGAGGGGGAGGGAAGGTAGTGAGGAAGAAAGAGTCCTTATGCCTTCGTCCCAGGCTGCCCAGAGTGCTGACACAGGCCAGCTGGGGCCATAAGGGGACAGATGATTTAAATCTGAGCTGGAACTTAAAATTATTTCTCCCCTTTCAAGCATTCAGCTACCAGAAAGATTAATGCACTGGGGTTTCCTCCCTTTTAACATTATTTCTCCTTGACAGCTTATCAAAGTAATTTTCTAATTCTTCTCTTATCCCCACAACTTGAGATTGATCTTCTAAGTAAAAATCATCTCCAATTTAATCTTGAATCAGTTCAAGTCATCTCTCATTATCCATTTCCCTGGGTTAAAAAGACTGAAGGTCTTGAAATCAGTTTTCCTGCCAGTCGTTCATGGGGAAGGGGACTGGATCAAATGTATGGGTCATTCAAATACATTTCTTTTGTAAAGGACTGAAGATTGCTATTTCATTGTGCTGTGATGTTGGATATCACACATTACCACTTATTCATCCATCTCTAGGATTTTTTTCTTCCTAATGAGTGCATGGTTCTTCTCTTTACACCTTTTCAGTTCCTGAAGGTAATGCTGCTATACCGTTTGGCTTCGGAACTCAACCTTCTGGGAACAAGTCCTGCATTGAGAATTCCCCAAAGTACAGACCATATGTGTGAGCTTTTCTAGCACTTAAATATTAACATGTGTTTCACAACTAATTTACAACTGGCTTGTACTTTTACAGGCTAAAGTCAGGCCCATTCATGCTTGGGTTGTTATTCGTGGTAAAGTCTGAGCTACAAAAGACAAAGAGCATTTCTCTAATGCCACTGCCTACTTCTAAATGACTGGAGTTTTGTGAAGTCAATTACTATATTTCAAAATTAAGTTGAAATTTTAATGCATTCCCAGAAACTCCTGAAATATTCAGCTCTCTTGGGAGATAATAAATTAAAACCCTTGCTTTAAGGATCAGCATTTTTCTCTTTCTTTTCTTTTCTTTTCTTTCCTTGAGACAGTATGTAGCCCTGGGTGGCCTGAAATTATACAGACCAGGCGGCTCTCCAACTCACAGAGATCCCTCTGTCTCTGCCCCGCCTCCTTAGTGCTGGCTACAACTAAAGGTGTGCACAACCACATATGCCAATAATCTTATTACTTGCTAATGCTGGATTCCCACTTTGTAAAAATTAATTTTATTTTTAATTTAAATATAAGAATCTTTGTTTTTTTCTCTATAACTATAATACGTGTTTAACAGAGCAAATAGAAGGTGCTATCAACAGCATAGCAATATCTCCAAATACTAAAACTACCACTAAAGCTTCTTGATTGCTTTAGAGTCACTGTGATTATTATGGGATAAGAGTAAAAACTAAACAAAGAACAAAGTAAAGGCCACTTTCCCTAAGTGTTTGAGACACGAAGGAAAGCACCCCAAACCAATAAATGTCCAAATTTACTAGGGTAAGATGTAAGAAAATATATTTATTTTTTCCATGACAATACCATGATAAAATTGTTAAATACATGCATGTTTTAAAAACAGACATAGGTAACACCTTTATATAATCAACAGCCAAGCGATACTAGTTTTATATTTGCAGTCTTAGTAATAGGTTATTTACACAATCTATGTTCTTGTGATAATCATGTTTCCCAAAAGATATGAAAGCTAAAATTCTGAAATTATGCTATAAAGGGATCAAATTTTAACAGCAACATAACATTTCACAAGGCTGGAAATGCCTCCGCTGTCAATCTCTGTGAAAATTGTTTTATTCCACACTCAATTCAGAATCTCCTGAGTCACAGAGACACACACATCAATCTAATTTATTCCTGTGTATCAGCATTGAAAAGATTGCTTATAGGACTGAACATGATTTTAGGTATTGCACATCATAACCAATCCTTTGATTTAACACAATCTGGTCTGTAGTGGTAATTTGGCAAGAAACAAAAAAGGGAAAAGTTATGCAAACTGCAATTTCTATCTTCATTCAGCTACATGGACACACATCTGACCAAACAAAAGTTAGTAAACAGGAGATAGCATTTATAGAGACCTAAAGATATTTAACATAACACCATCTTTAAAACAACATTCATTCTACAAACCTTACAAAAGACAAAGACTTAGATCTGTTCACAGTATGTGTGTCTTGTAAACAGTAATGCACTGTAATGCAAATTTGAAAGAAAAAAATGGCAATTTCTTAGTGTTATGGGGAAGATGGCCAATGGCCTGTCTGCTAATGAAAGATCTGATAAAATGATTTTTTAAAAATGTTCTTAGGAACACTGAGGATTTCCTTTACCTTTGAACATGCCTGTAAGTTGGTATCATCTTGGATTCAGTGTATCTCTCTATCCAGAACAACTTTTTCAAAGCAACTCTGAATAGAATGTCTTTTAGCGGTTGTGCCCTGGGGTATCTTCTAACATCTACCCCACCACAAGGAGCTGAACAGGGTTTATTCTTCAATGCTTCACCATGCTATTCATACTTTGTTAAAGAATACATCAGAAAGAAAAGTAAGCGGAAGGAAGTGGGTGCTTATAATTGACCTAATGGGAAAAGACAGTGAAAGTGTTTGGATCAAACAGGGAGAATACTATCTGAAAACTATCCTTCAAAAAGGGAGAGTACCCTCTGAAAAGTTTCTTTCAGCGTTTTGTTCTATGACCACCTGCCAAAGGACTACGCTGCTCATGAGTTAAGGAAGAGGGGATGCCTACCTAAAAATATTTTGATCTCTAAGGATATGCTACTGGATCTTGAGGTTAGTTAGGAAGTTGAAACTGTCCATTTAAGATGGAATAATTAAAAATAAAAGTGCATGTAAGGAAACAGAATAAATTTAAGTAGGCAGCCAATTTAGATGTACCAAATATTCTAGGCATAAGTACAGCAAAATGTCCATAACAGTTGGATTTCTGTTTATGTTCACCGTCTAATACAAGGGTGATCTTGAAGACCCATATGAATCAAATAACATTAATTTTCTTGTCTTTTATCCTCAGCATGTTCTTTTCATTTTTAAAGTATTTGGTTCCAGCAACCAAAAATTGCACACTTGTTTAATGTGCAATCAGATATGGTTTATTTATAATAAAAGTATGCCACAGTTAGAATTTAACTTAAGCAAATTCTATTTACACCTTGGACAAAAACTCATTCATAATACAGGAGAACCAGCACTACTTTGGTTAAGGACAACCTGATCCAGTCACAATCTCATATCATAATTAGAAGCATGTGGATATTCTAGGCCACATGACAACCCCAGAAACTCTAACAAGAGGAAAAACAAAACAAAACTTGGTACTGCTCAGCTCAATGGTAAGGGGACTAATCGAAAGGGAGTAAAAATCTAACAACCCTAGTAAACCAAGAGGCTTAAACAGTGTGAACAGCACTGGACAGAATCCATGATTCAAGCTAAATGAATTTGAAGGATATTCTATTCTAGAGTTATATCTAAAAGATTAATGTCCGGTAAGCTTGGTCACAAGTTTTTTGCTTGCCCCCACTTCTATAAATTTTTTGTTCTGAATACAGAGGTAAGACAGGTATGACGGCATGAAACTTTTTTAGCAGAAAATATCAATTCAATTCAAGGAAATGCCTTGAAATATCTTACCAAGACAATGAGTTCTTCTATTGATCAACTAAGCTCCCGCATGTTGCTTGGCATAACACACACCAGATCGGTACAGATGCATCTCCAAGCTGAGTGCTCATTAGATAAAAGCAAACAACAGAGTGCTGACAGTATCTAGTGAAAGGTCTGGTGAGTTTTGAGTTTCCCCTCACACTGTGGGGCTGCTTCCACAATGGATCCAAACCTTTCAGTCGTTTCTTATCTATGCGAGTCACATCTTAATCTTTACCATCTTCAAGACAGTTCCGCTGAATCTGTCACACTCAAGGGACTCCATCAATACAGACACTGAACTCTCACTATGTCCCTGGCATTAGCAGCTACTGGCCCTTCCCCCACACTTCACTTGAGATGCCAAGTATTGCACTTTCGGGATCCTTTAAAAGGCCATTTCACTCATTTCAACCCAGTTTTAAACAAGAAACAGTAGAAATTACCTTAGTGCAAACACAACAAGTTTTATCAGAGTAAGCGCCTAAGCAGTAAGAGACTGTAAGATAATACTTTCTGCATATGGACATGTGAAGGGGTACTTTAGTTGCAAAATACCATGACACTGACTTCAAATTTCTATCGGGAGGAAACTTTCACTAAATTAGGTATACTGAGCACAGAAAGGGCTGTGACAGCTGATAAATACAGGCAGGACTACTATGACAGGAGAGATTTCCTAACAAGAGTTCAGTTTGCAAGAATTTCTAAAACTGACTTCCTACTGTCATGTCTGAGTGCGATACTGCTGGGTGTTTGGAATGCAATCCTTCCAGTTCCCTGAACCATGAAAGCAAGGCTAATGTGAAAACCTCGAGCTTCCCAATGAATGGAGGCTTCTGTTGCCAGCTACAGGAACAAAAGCACCTCTATCACCCAGCTCAGAAACACAGCCCTACATTCCAGATATGCAGGGCTGCCGGCTCAAGTCCGGGAGACTACAGGTTCAACCAATGGGAAGATTCGGAAGGTTCTAGTGAAGTGCACTAGTTAATGGAGCATAAAACTCAAAAAGCCTAGTTAAGTATTTAAGAATGTTCTTTTAAATTAGATGTTATTTAAAATGGCTACTCCTAAGTATTAAGATACCCTCAATCTCTACTTCTCCCCCAGGGAAGTGTGAATGAAACTGGCTTACCAAAGGGTGGCAACATGTATATGTGGTTCTGTTCAATGGATAGAAAGGAACCTAATTCTGGTCGAGATATCTGGAGTTGTCTGGCCAATGACTGGGCTCTTAGGAAGGAATAATTTCTCTCCTTTTCCTAAGAGCTGGAACACATGTAGCCTCCCCTCTCACAGCGCCCCTGACTTCAGAGCATACCCACTATGAGGCCACCTTGCACGGAAGGATTCAAAGGACCCTTGCACTGATTCTGCAGCCCACACATACCAAAGTCCCAAACAATGAGACAGGTAGTAAGGGCGGCGATATTCTTCTTCTCCCCATCCTCTTCCTGTTTAAGCCATTCAATGCACAAGTGCAGAGGTAATAACACTGCCCAGGGATGCAGCTATATTCACTTCAATGGGAAAAGACAAAAGAAGCTGCCTTGGCCTTAGTCCTATGTCACACTCTCCTACAATAATCCAGGGCTACCCTGCTTCACCATAGCTCAGTGGTCCTTGAGAACGGGCTTGAGAGGCAGGGTGGGACGAGCAGCATTCTAAACTCCCAACACTCTAGACATCCACATCAAAAGGACTTCTGTGGACAGGATGAGTCCATTTCTTCTGACCTTTCCCTGTGTTCCCAGATTGATGTAGTTCAGAGTGATAAGCTAGAACCTTCACAGACATGTATCCCAATTAGATGGGAATATGAAACTGATTAGCTTCACTGGGGAACAAGGCTTGAGCTGAGGGCAAACAGAGCATAGCAGTAACAAGATGTGGCAGGAAGTGGGGGTCAGGGATGGGGTGGGGGGAGTGGCTGGGAGGAGGGTGGAGCTAAAGAAGGCACAAGGAAGACCAAAACTCTTTGGTGATGGCTCTGGTCTGGAATATTTTTCAGTACTGAAAATTTCTAAGAGTTACTACCATCTACCTTTTATATACTATATAATTGCATGACTAATTGCATTTCATTCCACATACCATCATATCATGGAACTCCAAAACGTAGATGAACCCTAGGGTTAAAAACAGGACCCTGATTTTGTCCCTTGTCATCCTGTATCTCCCCCCACATG
>JADRCD010226287.1:2655-14990 GCA_019843815.1 Montemys delectorum
ATAGATAGATAGATAGATAGATAGATAGATAGATAGATAGATAGATACATGATAGCATATAGATGATAGAGATGATAGACAGATACATACACACATACATAGGTAAAAATAGATAGATAGATAGATAGATAGATAGATAGATAGATAGATAGATAGATAGATAGATAGATACATAGATACATACATAGATACATACATAGATACATACATAGATACATACATAGATAGATAGATAGATAGATAGATAGATAGATAGATAGATAGATAGATGATAGATAGATAGATAGATGATTTTTTTTCACATGTTGATTTCTTAGTATTGTTTGTTAAAGATGCTGTTCTTTTGCCAGTGTATATTTTCAGGATCCTTATCAAAGTTTGAGTAGCTGTGGTCATAGGGCATTTGTCTTGGTTATCTATTCTAGTTCATTAACCTATATGTTTGCTTTTGTGCTAATTCATACTATTTTCATTACTATGGATTTATAATATAACTAAAATCAGATATAATATATCTTCTGTCAATTATTTTTGTCAGGATTGCTTTGTATACCCTTGATCGTCTCTGCTTTTATATAAATGTTGAGAGCTTTTAATATATATGTATATATATATATATATATATATATATATATATATTATTTGAGAAGGATGATTGTGGTATTTTTATCAGGGTTGTGTTGAACCCCATCAGTTGCACTAAATCTAAGACTGTTTTTGGTAGCATGGCTGTTTCCAGACTATCAGTTCTAGTTCATAAGCATGAGAGATATTTCCATCTTCTGGTGTCTTCTTCCACATCTTTCATTGATATCTCAACATTTTCATTGTAGAGGTCTTTCATTAGCTTACGTAAGTTTATTCCTTTTATTTTTTGTGTAGCTACTGTAAATAGGGTGATTCATTGTTCCCACAAGCTTATCATTGGTATAAACAAAGGCTACTTGTTGATGTGAAACATACCATTTTTAAAATATAAGTTTCTTGGGTATTTTTGATGTGATTGTTAATTAAAGCCATTGATAAAATTTCATACATTTCTCTACTCATGATTTGTCTAATAAAACAATGTGTTTTCCCATGCTTTAGTGCACACCTTCCACTTCATAAAAAATGTGCATCAATTTTCCCTTGTCTTTTATATGTATTTTATCATCTTCAAAATCCATTTTAAAAATAATTTATTCATAAAAGCACAAAGTTCCAGAAGAAACTTTAAAAAGGTTTTTTATTAAATACTTTTAAATGACATGATAGAGTAAAGCAACACTTACTAAGTTTGAAAAGTGTTTGCTTCACCTAATCTCATTCATGATTATTGTCCTTGCTTTCAAAAGAATGACCTGTTCCAACTGTGTGGCCATTAATGAGCACTTTAGAATATTTTTGAAAATAACAAATTTCAATTCATTATTTTAATTCCATTACTCATAGAAATTTTTTATCTTTTGCATGTAGAATTAATTTTATGAAAGTGGAGGAAGTGCCCTCAACATTCTTAAATGATAGAAAATGAGATATTTGAGAAGAGGAAGCTGTCTTGCCTATGATTGAATCTTCCAAACTTAAAATAGGACCCAGAGCTCAATAACTAGGAATGTATGAGGGGGATCCATTTTCAATGAAAAGTTTTGACTCTGAGGAAATAGTATTTCTTTGGCTATATAAGAAATTCAGAAGAGCAGTTCCAAACACACTCAACCAATTGTGGTATCAATGGCTTCCAAAAGAAATACCAATCTACACATGTAAAAACATGAGTAGTTTCTTCAAACTTCCTCAATATTTTTGGCTATACTTATATATGGGTATATTTTGATGATGTTTAAGAAATACTTGTGGACATTTAGAACCATTTTCTGCTATTTGATCTATTTTGTTGTTAAATAGCATGCAAGACACTAAGAGCTAAAAAGACTATATTGAAATTGTATCAAAATAGCAACTTATTACCTGCAGAAATTAGTATAATAAATTATTTCATTTTTAGTCTTTTCTAAAATTGATATAAGTACGCACTAATTTGCTTAAATGTTGTGAAAAATAAGCATTTATTGATTGTAAACACAAAGAGTCAATATTTACATGTCCCAGGGCTATCTACACCCAAACTATTTACCATCTAAGACAGTTTATAACTCCTTTTGTTGGGAAAGAGTTTTGTTGAGTACTGAAGACACCATAATGACAAAGATACTGATTTCTTGGAATCAGACAAAATTCAGGAACTTGGAGTCAAATAAGAAGCATTTCTGATACCTGTGGTCCAGTGTAGAAACAGCCATAACAAGGGACCCAAACTGATGGACAAACAGGGATTACCTAGATGAGGATGGGGAAAAGCCGATGAGAAGATAGCCCCTGAAGAGGAACCATAATGGTCCAGGAGTAAAAGAAACCATTGTGTTTCAACTGAAATACAAATGGTTTGGAAATCTAGCCCAGACACTAGCAAAAAAAAGAAAGAAAAAAAAAAAAGAAAGAAAATGGTAAAACTAGGCTGTTCCTTTGAGAGAGAAATACGAGGAGAGGTTACATAAACAATGCAAAGTCTCTTGAGAGATGACATCAATGGTGCTCATGAAGTTGAAGTTGATGGTTGAGTACATTGTTATGATGCTGCAGGTTGGCCAAAGTGAACTGTGCTGTACGAGAATTCAGGTGCCAGCAAAGGCTATTGAGTCTTTTAGAAGAAAATAGAGAGCAACATCTCTCTCACTGTGAGACATAAAATGATTATCTCAGACACAAAAGATACTAATCATAAAAGAAAACATGCACTCCAGACTTCAGCAAAATTATAAACATCTGCTCCGCCCCCCCCCCCAAGATCACAGAAAATGAAAAGGCAAGCAACAGAGAGAAGCATTTGTAACAGATGCAGGCATTGAACATATACAGCAAAGGGATGCATAGACCACATACAGAAATTGCATGATAAACCTACTATTAGCTTAATTGTTTAAAGGGCCGGATTCTTGAACAGTCACTTCCTTAAAACAAAGATGCCCGTCCTCTGGACCCACATTGAGCATGATGGAGTTATCAGTGAAAGTCCAATGAGATACAGCCACAGACACGGACACCACAGAGTTATAAAGACTATAAAGACTGAAAACACCAGGTGGTGAGGACAATATGAAGAAAACATTGACAATATAACTGGAAGAAGGTCCAACCAATCTGGAAAAGGGAACATTTGTCACAAGTAGGCCTGATATGGCTTACTGTTAGATATTTGCCAAAATAAAACAAAATTACACGCTCACAAAAAGACTCATAATAAAGTTCAGCAGGTTAATTCATAATTAACAACGACTGGGAACAACACAAACACTCATCATAAAACAAATAGACCAACAAGCTTCAAATAGCAGAATATAGCTTACAACCTCACAATAAAAAGTATGTATACAACTTGGGTTCGTCCCCACAGCATTGTTTTGAATAAAGAGTGAAGAGAATTCACAGAACTTATCATTAGACAGCAAGGGTCACATAAGCTAATAGAAATCACAGGAGTGGTTACTTTGGGGTAAGGCTGGAGAGGTAACCGTGAAGGAGTAAGGCAGATATTTTGGAGTGATTGAAATATTTCATTTCTTGGTGGGTTATTTCACAGATACAGGCATGTTTTCAAAATTCTTGGAAGGCATGCTGAAGATCTGTGTATTTTATTGCAGATAGATGATAGATAGATAGATAGATAGATAGATAGATAGATAATAGATAGATAGATAGATAGATAGATAGATAGATAGATAGATAGATAATAGATAGATGATAGATAGATAGATAGATAGATAGATAGATAGATAGATAGATAGATAAAAATACATTCAAAATTGTAACATTGGTGTTGGACAGACTCTATGCTCAGGAGCACCCACTCCTCTTGCAGAGGATTCAGGTTCAGTTTCCAGCACACACCTGGTGCTCACAGCTAACTATGATTCCACACAAGAGGATCTGGTGCCCTCTTCCAACTTCTTCAGGCTCCTGCATGGGCTTATGGCTGAGGAAGAGCTAGCAGCACCAGAGACAAGGGCCAGATCCAGGAAATGTGGACCTGCATGGCTGGAGGGTTGGCGGGCCTGCAGGAGAGCAGGAGCATAGTCCGGCCCCACAGAGAGTTGGCAGGTTCATTTCTTTCTTTTTTTTTTTTTTAACTGTATTTTTTTTCTTAGATGTTTTCTTTATTTACAATATCTCCTTTCTCAGGTTCCCCTCCAAAAAAGAAAAAAGAAAAAAAGAAAAGAAAAGAAAAAAACAAAAACTAAAACAAACCCCTGTTCCCTCCTCCCTCCCCCTGCTCACCACCCCAGCCCACCCTCTGCTTACTGGCCCTGGCTTTCGCCTACACTGGGGCATAGCACATTCACAGGACCAAGGGCCTTGCTTCCCATTGATGACCAACTTGGCCATCCTTTGCTATACATATTCTGCTGGAGCCATGAGTCCACCATGTGTACTCTTTAGTTGGTGTTTTAGTCCCTGGGAGCTCTGAGGGTACTATTCCCTGCAACACAAGCAGTACATACATACTTGCAAATTCACAGACCCAAATACAAATAAATAAATAATTAATGAACTTTCATTCTAAAACAATCATGTACACTTGAAGTTTTCTAAACAATACAAGAGACCCATGAACACAATTCAATATTCAATAAAAATGTGTTATATTGAAAAACTTGGATGACTATTCTGAGCTCAACATGGCGGGAATGTAAAATCTAAACCTAAAGGGTAATGAGTTGATGTGTAGCTCCTTTTTGGGCTCACAGTGAAGTCAGGTTGTCTGCTTCTATCTCCAGTTCAGCTAGTGGTTTCACTTTTCTTCTTGATTCTGTAGCTACCCTGATGTTTCTACTTTCTCAGAATCTCACAGGGAAAATTACCTTGTAATTGGTTTGATGAGTCAAAGTTTTAGTCGTACTCTGAAGGGCCTAAATAAAGTGCATTTTTATTGATGAATACAATGGAGAAATGGCAGGTTTTGCTGGCTTCTGTCTACCTTCTTAACACTTGGAAACACGAGGGCCTGTATCATCAGTTGGTCGATGCATCCACACTTTACTACAGCAGAAATATTAGAGACAAAAGTAAATCAAGTCAAGAAAAAATTAATTTGATCTATTCCTGTACTGGATGGCTTTGCGTGTCAACTTGACACAAGCTAGAGTTATCACAGAGAAAGGAGCTTCAGGTAAGGAAATGCCTCCAGAGATCCAGCTGTAAGGCATTTTCTCAATTAGTGATGGGGGGGGGGGGGAGGAGTGCCCATTGTAGGTGGTGACATCCCTGGGTTGGTAGTCCTGGGTTCTATAAGAAAAGCAAGCTGAGCAAGTCAGGGGAAGCAAGCCTGTAAGGAACATCCCTCCATGCCTCTGCATCAGCTCCTGCTTCCTGACCTGCTTAGTTCCAGTCCTGACTTCCTTTGGTGATCAACAGCAATGTGGAAGTGTAAGCTGAATAAACCCTTTCCTCCCAACTTGCTTCTCAGTCATGATGTCTTTTGCAGGAATAGAAACCCTGACTAATAAAATCCGTGTGAATTAACCAGACACATTTCAGCTGGATTTGTTATCATTATAAATGATATGTATTTTATTTTATATGTCTCCATTTTTAAAACTCACTGAGGATACTTCAAATGCTAAATAACTACTATTATAAAATATATTTATTGAAAAAAGTTGCAAAGGTATGTTCATTATCAAAGCATTAGAAAGAGCTCAAATCCATAAATGTTCACAGAGCACAAATATCAACTGAAATTCTTTTATATTGCCTCTATCTGATTATTTTTTAGTTTCATCATAAGCAAGGGATGGAAAAAAGTCTTTAGAGTCCTTTTAAATATCCTCAGCATTAGAGACCAATATATTTCCCTGACGGCTCTAAACAATGCTATCCTCCACGTTCAGTCATACATGCATGTATGCATTCATACACACACACATACACACGCACACACACATATACTAAGGGATGCATTTGCCCAACTATAATAGTCTGACTTAAATAGTAGAAATAAGATCTAGGACATATGAGCATGATGAAGCTCTAATGACATGCAGCTTAGCTTAGATAGATGAATCAAATAAAGAAGCCTTAAAAAATGACTCAAAGCAATTATTGCTGTGTCAGGTGATATTGTGAAGTCATTAATTCATTTAATAAATGCTGAACATCTACTATACTAAAACTACTATGTAAAGGACAGTATAAAATTTTGGACAAGTGAATAGCTTAAGAAGAGTTGAATACTTCATATATAAAAATTAAACAAATGCTTTAATATAATATAGAAATAATAAGTATACATATAATATGTATATAAGTACAGTACATTATAAGTAAGTATAAAATAGAAATCAATAAATAATTTTGTCTAGGTTAGGAGAATCAGGCAATCTTTCATAAAAGAACATCCCAACTAGACTTTTTAGAAGACTTATTCATTTCACAGGCTGCCAAAACCAATTTCTATAAACTCAGTGAATGAGAACAACAGAACTTTATTTTATCAAAGGAATAGAGTTTATAAATCAGAAATGAGGTGTTTCTAGGTCCTTGGAGGCTCCCAGGGAGTATCCATGCTAAGTCTCTCCCTCCTCGTTTCTGATGACTAAATCTGGTAGATGTGCTTTTCCATCTCTGCCCCTGTCTTCCAGTCATCTTTTTTCTGTCATCACCCGAGCTCTGCTCTTCCAGGCACATTAACACCCTATCCTGGGTGTAGGGATTACCTACCCCAGGATAATCTCCCAAATCTCTTCTTTTGTGACTACATTACCCAGCACACTTTAGAGCAGCGTTTCTCTACCTATGGGTTGCAACCATTAGAAAACATTTATTTCCAATGGTTTTAGAAACCAAGGCACCATTAAGCAACAAAATTATAGTTACAAAATAGGGACAAAAATAAATTTATGATTGGGGCTTCCTAAGACCACCAGAATCATGTGTTTCCCAATGGTCACAACCCACAGTTTGAGAACTGTTGCTCTAGAAACAAACAAGATTTTCCAAGCTACAAAAGTGGGAGGGATCAAGAAGCAAAAGCAAATGCTACTGCACATACATTTATGAGAGACTGTGACAAGTAAAAGAAAGCACATAAAGTGTAATGTTATTAGAAAGATCCTGAAAAGGGGGTAAGGGCAAGGATGAAGCATGCAGTTCAGAAACAGAAACATCCTAGAAGTCAAACCAACAGATCTTAAACAAGCCTAAAAACACTTCAGATGAAGATACCTATAATTATCTATATGTAATTGTACCTATAATTACATATAATATATAGATATAATATATGTTATAGATGTATTATATAATTATCTATAATTTGGAGAAGAGAAGAAGTGGAGAAACTGCTGAGGCTAACAGACTTTGAATCAGAGATTGGTAAACTTTCTGTAAAGAACCAGATTGTAAATGTTTTAGGCTTGTGAGCCATACTCTCTCTGTCACCACTACTCAACCTTGTCATGGAGTGAGAAAGCAGACACAGCCAACGTGGAAACCAGTAGCTGTGGATAAATTCCCACATGTAAGTGTGGATGCCAACATTGGAATCTTGTACCATTTTAGAAGACAAAATAGTATTCTTCTTTAAGAAAATAAAAAAACTCTTAAAATACAAAACCATATGTAGGGATGACATCAGCATAAAGGTAAAATAGCTGGTTCCATGAGCCCTAGCAAAACCTGACCAAATCAACTTTGTCTGAACTCTGGAAAATCGTAAGATGTTTTTAACAATCAAAAATTGAGGGTTTGGAGAGATATAAGTGCCTGCCACACAAGCATGAGTACCTGAGTTCTGATCACTGGAAAATAATCAGGTCATTAAAACTCGTTGGTCAGTCTAGCTCATCTGTGAACTCTGGAGTGGCTGACCAATCTAGACCATCCATGAGCTCTGGAGTGGCTGGCCAGCCTAGACCATATGTGAACTCTGGATTCAGAGTTCTAAAATATATAGTAGACAGCAATAGAGGAAGAAAACAAACAATTACTTCTGACTTCCATCTACATACATGTGCACCTATATACACACATGCAAACACACATGAATATATACACCCACAACAAAGACAGACAGACAGACACACACACACACACACAGAGGGGGGGGATATAAAGACAGAAAGCTAATCAAGACAAAATTCCTTACAAATTTTAAATTATAGTAAACCATTATAGCACTTGTGTTTGCCTTTCTACTGTCCCTCCATAGTACAGCAGTGATATTTAAGAGGTAACCCTGCATGTTACTGTGGGTTGTCCGCTGTCTTGTTTGTGAGAACAACTAGACAAGAGTTGATTTTTGTTTGCTTAGATCAGGTAGCCCACCTAAATGACTTATAGAAGGCCTTTGCTCCATTTCACTGACGTGGAATATTCTCACATGGAGATAGAAACAATGCTCAAAAACAGTGAAGCAAACATGCAAGAGCACAGATTTGAATTAAATAATAGAAGCCACAGATTTGGAATTAAAAGATGGTGAAAGTTCCTTTGGGAAATAAACGCACTAAAGCACCCACAAGAATAGGAAATTTAGAAGCACTTGTGTCCAGCCCGGGCAGGATGCATGCTTAAAAGAA
Source organism: Montemys delectorum (assembly GCA_019843815.1). Lineage (NCBI taxonomy): Eukaryota > Metazoa > Chordata > Mammalia > Rodentia > Muridae > Montemys > Montemys delectorum. Next base: position 11,274 of record JADRCD010226287.1, read on the forward strand.
GAGCTACGAATATTCTAGAGCCTTGACTGGTTTCAAGCTTTTCAGGACTAGAGTAAGGGCTGAGTCCGCATTTCCTGTGAAGCTACCTGCATGCCCAGAAAGAAAATGCTCAAAGGCAAGGAGAGACTCTTTTCTTTTTCACTTTCCCTTCCTCCATTGTTTTCTTTCTTTCTTTTTGAATTATTGTTTTCCATTCTACCATTCAAGAAAACTGCCAAAGTAGCTGAACATAAACCAAAGATGAAATTGAATCACCTACCTCACAATGAATGCAAAAATCATTCAGTTGGATCCATGACTTGAAGTCAAGGCATAAAACTACAAAACAAGAGAGAAAACAGAGGAGCAAGTCTACTTCACGTTGGACTTCACATTGGATTCTTAGAAATAATGATACAAAAGATGTGAAAAATAAAATAAAATAGGATATGGAAATTTGACTTGATTAAAATTAGAAATTTATGATCACTGATTGATACACAGCCACCTAGAGGATGGTAGAGAATATTGGCCAATCATATATTTAATTAGTACCTTTTATTCAGAATTATTATAAGAACTCATAAATCAACAATAAGACAAAACAGCCGTCAAAAAGTAAGCGGAGCTGAACTAAAAACCAAAAAGACATGCTAATGGCCAAAAGTACACGAAAAAATGTTCAAACCAAGCAGTCATGGGTGACACACAAATTATAAACTGTAAAATAGCACTTCAGAGCCCATAAGGTGTTTTTATCCAATGAGAAATAACAGCTCTTGGTGATAATGTGGTGAAATGGGAGTCCAGAATTGTTGACAAGAATGTAAAATAGTGTGGCCACTTTGAAAAGCAGTCTGGCAGGTATTCAGTAAAATTACCATATGACCCAGCCATTTCAACACCAGGAAAATATCCAAAAGAATTAAAAATATCAGCATGAATATTCATAGCACAGCTACTCACAGTAGCAATTCCCTTCCTTTCCCCCCAGCAGAAGAAACTGAAACCAGAAGAGGTCAACGTAGGTTCTATTACTGAATCTAATCACCTAATAGCCAGCAATAGTCTTAAAATAATACAAGGTCAGCGGCAGTGGTTGATCAAATCCCTGAATCCTAGCAGAAGTCCTAGGAGGAGCTGACGAAGTGGGTCACAAGAAAGGTGAAATACTACTGAAGCAGAGACCACTGGAGAAAATGCAGAACAAGAATCTAATTGAGAGTGGGGTCTGGGGCTGGAGAGAAGGCTCAGGGGTTAAGAGCACCAATTGCTCTTCCGAAGATCCTGAGTTCAAACCCCAGCAACCACATGGTGACTCACAACCATCTGTAACAAGATCTGACTTCATATTCTGGAGTGTCTGAAGACACCTACAATGTACTTATATATAATAAATATATACATCTTTAAAGGGGGGCAGGAGTCTGTACAAGCTGTGATACCATTCCATGCCTTAGCAATCCAAGTGGAAGTTCTGAAAAGAAAGAAAACTGTAAGAATGGTATCTGGTTAGAACCGGTATAGAAATAAATAGTCATATTCCTGAAGCCGCCGAGGATAGAGATGAAAACACAAAGCCAGGTAAAAAATAAAAAAAAAAAAGATTAACCCTTTTCTACCTCCCTCTTCACCTAGGAAGAGGTTCTGCAGATCCACAGCCCTCTCTGCCCCTTCCCCACAAGCAGAGAGCTTGCCTTCGAGGAGTGCTCCAACCCAGAGACTCAGGCAAGATCTCCATTTTCTCTCCAGTGACCTTCTAAGGCAGGACCAGCCAGGAGGCATAGGCCTCAGAAGCAGCAGGGCAGCTGGCACGGGATCCTTTCTACCTCCCTCTTCACATAGGAGGAGGTTCTGCAAATCCACAGCCCTCTCTGCCCCTTCCCTGCAAGTGGAGAGCCTGTCTCCAGGGTTAGTTCTGACCCCAGGACTCAGGAGGGACAACTGATCCACAGCCCACTGCACACAGGTCTTACCTAAAGAGAGTTGATCTCCCAGAAGTGCTGACACAGGCTAACAGACACACTGGAGGAACAAGCTCCAGCCAGATAGCAAGAACATCTAACACCAGAGATCAACAGATGGCGAAAGGCAAACGTAAGAATCTTACCAACAGAAACCAAGACTGCATGGCTTCATCAGAACCTAGTACTCCCACAATAGCAAGTCCTGGATATCCCAAAACACCAGAAAAGCAAGATTTGGATCTAAAATCATATCTCATGATGGTGATAGAGGAATATAAGAAGAGCATGAATAACTCCCTTAAAGAAATGCAGGAGAACACAGGTAAGCAGGTTCAAGCCCTTAAAGAGGAATCACAACAATCCCTTAAAGAATTACAGGAGAACACAAGTAAACAAGTAGAAGTCCTTAAGGAGGAAACACAAAAATCCTTTAAAGAATTACAGGAAAGCACAACCAAACAGATGAAGGAACTGAACAAAATCATCCAGGACCTAAAAATGGAAGTAGAAATAGTTAAGAAATCGCAAAGAGAGACAACTCTGGAGACAGAAATCCTAGGGAAGAAGTCAGGAACCATAAATGCAAGTATCACCAACAGAACACAAGAGATCAAAGAGAGAATCCCAGGTGCAGAAGATACCATAGAAAACATTGACACAACAGTCAAAGAAAACACAAAATGCAAAAAGCTCCTAACTCAAAACATCCAGGAAATCTAGGATGCAATGAGGAGACCAAACCTAAGGATAATAGGTATAGAAGAGAGCGAAGACCTCCAGCTTAAAGGACCAGTAAATATCTTCAACAAAATTATAGAAGAAAACTTCCCCTAACCTAAAGAAAGAGGTGCCCATGAACATACAAGAAGTCTATAGAACTCCAAATAGACTGGACCAAAAAAGAAATTCCTCCTGCCACATAATAGTCAAAACACCAAATGCACAAAACAAAGAAAGAATATTAAAAGTAGTAAAGGAAAAAGGTCAAGTAACATATAAAGGTAGGCCTATCAGAATTACACCAGACTTCTCGCCAGAGACTATGAAAGCTATGAACCTCTATGCTCCAAATGCAAGGGCATCTACATTCATACAAGAAGCTTTACTAAAGCTCAAAGCACACATTGCACCGCACACAATAATAGTGGTAGATTTCAACACCCCAGTCTGCAATGGACAGATCATGGAAACAGAAACTAAACAAATATACGGTAAGACTAACAGAAGTTATGAAACAGATGGATTTAACAGATATCTATAGAACTTTTTATCCTAAAACAAAAGGACATACCTCCTCAGCACCTCATGGTACCTTCTCCAAAATTGACCATATAATTGGTCACAGATCAGGCCTCAACAGATACAAGAAGATTGAAATAATTGCTTGCATACTATCAGATCACCATGGACTAAGGCTGCTTCTCAATAACACCATAAACAATAGAGTGCCCACATACACGTGGAAGCTTAACAACACTCTACTCAATGATAACTTGGTCAAGGAAGAAATAAAGAAAGAAATTAAAGACTTTCTAGAGCTTAATGAAAATGAAGCCACAACATACCCAAACTTATGGGACATAATGAAAGCAGTGCTAAAAGGAAAACTCATAGCTTTAAGTACCTACAAAAAGAAACTGGAGAGAGCATACACCAGCAATTTGACAGCGCATCTGAAAGCTCTAGAACAAAAAGAAGCAAATTCACCCAAGAGAAGTCAAAGGCAGGAAATAATCAAACTCAGGGCTGAAACCAACCAAATAGAAACAAA